>CM038678.1:471904969-472123645 GCA_021605205.1 Aegilops longissima
TCCTCGTCGAACTCCCACTTGAGCTCGGTTGCGTCATCTGCATTGGCATCGTCGGCACTGCAACTGTTTTGGTAGAATCTGTGAGTCACGGGGACTCAGCAATCTCACACCAGCGAGATCAAGACTATTTAAGCTTATAGGAAGGACAGAGTTGTGAGGTGGAGCTGCAGCAGCGACTAGCATATATGGTGGCTACATTACGCAAAGAGCGAGAAGAGAAGCAAAACGCACGGTCGTGAAGCTAGTAGCGATCAAGAAGTGATCTGAAACTACTTCGTCAAACATAACTCCAACACCGTGTTCACTTCCCGGACTCCGCCGAGAAGAGACCATCATGGTTACACTTGCGGTTGATGTGTATTAATTAAGGTCAACTTCGGGTTTTCTACAACGGACATTAACAAATTCCCATCGCCTCATAACATGGGCACGGCTTTGAAAGATAATACCTGCGGGTGTCCCAACAGTGTCCCAACTTAGCCCATTATAAGCTCTCACGGTCAGCGAAGGATATTCCTTCTACGGGAAGACCCGATCGATCTCGAATCCGGACTACAAGACATTTCGACACAATAAAACAAGACCAGCAAAGCTGCCCGATTGTGCCGACAAATCCCGATAGGAGCTGCACATATCTCGTTCTCGAGGGCACATCCGGATGAACACTACGTCGGCAACCAAGATACCACAAGTTGCCTCGAGGTGGCACCGCAAGTGGCTCTAGTTTGGACCAACGCTCGAAGGAGCATTGGCCGGGGTTAAATAAAGATGACCCTCGGGCTCGCGAAAACCAGGGGAAAAAGGCTTAGGTGGCAAATGGTAAAACCAAAGTTGGGCCTTCTTGGAGGAGTCTTATTCAAAGCGAACTGTCAAGGGGTCCCATAAATCACCCAACCGTGTAAGGAAGCGAAATCAAGGAACATAACACGGTATGGCGGAAACTAGGGCGGCAAGAGTGGAACAAAACACGGGCATAAGGCCGAGTCTTCCACCCTTTACCAAGTATATAGATGCATTAATTAAACAATAGATATTGTGATATCCCAACAAGTAAACATGTTCCAACAAGGAACAACATCTCCATGTTCAACAAGGAACAAACTTCATCTTCACCGCAACTAACAACGCTATAAGAGGGCTGAGCAAGCGGTAACATAGCCAAACAACGGTTTGCTAGGAAAGGATGGTTAGAGGTTTGACATGGCAATATGGGTGGCATGATATAGCAAGTGATAGGCATCGTAGCATAGGCATAGCAAAAGAGCGAGCATCTAGCAAGCAAAGATAGAAGTGATTTCGAGGGTATGGTCATCTTGCCTGCAAGGTTCTCAGAGTTGTCGAAAGCTTGATCCTCGTAAGCGTTCTCAACAGGTTCCTCGTTCACGTACTCGTCTCCCGGCTCTACCCAAAGCAAGAACACAAACAATGGAACCACAATAAATCACGGTGCAATGCACAAGCAACATGATGCAATATATGGCATGATATGCGAGATGTGATATGCAATGCGTATGCGTGCTCCGGAAGGAAAATGATGAACCAGGCATCAACTTGGCAAACCAAGTAAGCCGATGGAAAGGTGAGATGATTTCGGTTGAAATCGGTATAAAGATCACCGGAATCGGATGCACGGTTTTGCAAATGACAAGCAAAACAAGAATGGCACAAATCTGCCATTCACAGCATGATGCCACATAGCAAGCAACAAGAAATTAAGCTACTGCACCCAAACATACAAACAAAGCATATGGCAGTGATCTAATCAAGATGCTTGACAAAAGATGAACACTGAGCTACGGCTAATTCCCATATTAACAGGTCCAAACAAGCATGGCAAAAGTGCAAAATATATCAGCTTCACAGACTTAGTGAAACACTGAACATGGCAGAATCAGCATCAGGAAGCAATGTTCAGAGCAAGCAAACAACATGCTACAGGAACTTATAATAGCAAAACAAGGCATGGCATGAATCTACTCAAAGCATAGAACGAAAGTCCCTTACTGACCAAGAGCCAAAAGGGATCAGAAAATGTAATAGCACCCAAGTCAACATAGCAAGTTTCGTTACAGATTCAGCAAACAGGGCATGACAAAGACAGATAACAAGTAGGCATGTTTAAGAGCTCGATGCACTCAATACAGAGCATTTCATGATAAAATAAGCATACATCCATCAAGAAGACATGGCATAGAAGCTATACATGGCAAGAACAACATCATAGCATTCACGGATCAACTACAACAACCTTGGCAAAATTGAATAACATGTAAACAATCTGCCAGGAAACATTTTATAGCAAAAGTAGAGCTCGATTGACTCAAGATATGGCACTCCATAATTTCAAACAAAGGCATGGATGGATAGAGCATAACCATATGTTCAAAACATCCTTACTGAAGTGACTCAAAATAAGCATGGATCTCTCTGTAGCATCAAGTTTACATGGCATAAAAATATCAGCAAAACAGGGGCTGAAATCAGCAACATCATGAAGCCTAGTTTGCATGCTTGTGCTAGTCACCACAGAGACCACAAAAATACATGGCATACACCCCTGTAAAGATGGCATGGCATATTACAAAATAAATGTAGGACTCAAGATCATAGGGTGCACACGTCAATCATGACAAAAATGACAAAAGTGCATGTTCTGATAAGAATCTGAAACTAACATCACATAGCCCTCTTCGAACAGAATTTCGGGCATCAAGATGAGCCCAAATGAAAATGATGCAATGAGGTGAAATTATTTACTCGTCGAAGCGAACAATTTCGTATGCTATACGCCCAAAACGGAGCCACGAGTGCAAAGTTATGGCATGATGAAAATGCAACAAAATAATGACAGATCAATGACTTAAGAGGAAATTTCGGGGCTCGGGGAAGTCAACCTAGATCGGATCCGAGCCGGCTCGGGCGCGGATCGAGGTGGCCGGCGGCGGCTCGCCGGAAAGGAGGAAGGAGAGGCTGGAGGGGACGAGGCCGGGCCGGCCGAACCTGCGGCCGGGACGCGGCGCGGGCCGGAGGCGGCGAGGCGTGTGGGGCGCCGCCAGGGCAGCGGCGAGGCGTGGTGAGGCGGCGGAGGCGGCCGCGGTCGGGCGGCGTGGGCAGGAGGGCCCAGACGCAGACCTCGCAGACCCATGGGTCGGCGGCGGTGGCGGCGCGGCATGCCACGTGGCAGCCTGCAATTGGCCGGGCGCGGCGCAATGGACACGTCCGCTCCGTCCGGACGTGTCCGGCGGCGCGGAGAGGAGCGGGGCTAGGGTTAGGGGTGGAATTGATCCGGGATTTCGGGGGAGGGGTGTTTTATAGGTAGAAGGAGCTAGGAAGCTCCAAATGGAGTGTAGTTTTCGCCCACACGATCGTGATCGAACGGCGATGGACATGGAAGTGACTTAGATGGGTTATTAGGCTATTTTGGAGGGGTGTTGGGCTGCAACTTAAAAGAGGCCTTTGCGAGAGTGCGGTTAACCTTTGGAGTACCAAACGAGCTCCAAATGACCTGAAACTTGACAGGTGGTCTACCGGTGGTGTACCAAGGCCACTTGACAAACCTCGGTCCATTCCGAGAACGTTCAACACCCGCTCATGAAAAAAAATGTAAAAGGGGACGCTGGGGGACATAGGAGTGCCGGATTGCAAAACGGACAACGGGGAAAATGCTCGGAATCATGAGACGAACACGTATGCAAATGAGATGCACATGATGACATGATATGAGATGCATGACATGAACAAAATGCAAAATGAAAGGCAAAAACCCAACCACGGAGGGAATATCATATCAAAATTCCGAAAATGGCAAGAGTTGGAGTTACAAATATGGAAAGTTACATCCGGGGTGTTACAGACTAGCAGAGCGGCAGGACGGAGGTCACCGTGGATCCCAAGACGGCGTCATCACCAATGCTTTTGGCAGCCGAAGACCACCTTTGGTCAGGATAACTTGTATTAGATGTTCCCCTTGAAAATGGCCAATTGTTGGCGCCCTTCCCGCTCATTATTTGGGGAGAGGCCCAGGGCCTCTATAAATAGAGCTAGCCACCACAGAGTAGAGGCATCTGATAGAGCCCTAGCAAAGAGAGAGAGAGAGAGAGAGAGAGAGAGAGAGAGGCGATTGAACTCACCCAAACAGTTCATCGCATCAGTTCAAGAACACCTCTCGGGAGGCTGTACTTTCCCTGTAATGTTCATCATCAGCCCCTGAGGCAATCGACCACGCCACACACTAGAGTAGGGTATTACACCACAACGGTGGCCCGAACCAGTATAAATCTCGTGTCCCTTGTGTTGTTCGTCTTTTCCAGCTTAGATCACACGAGGCGATCAGACGTAGATCGGTAGGGGAGAGATCTTCGCGCGCACCCCAGTGTTCGAACCTCAAGGGTCTGCCAGAACCCGATATCCGACAATGGAGGATGGGGTGGCGGACGGAGGAGGCTCTCCGTAGTGCGGAGGTTGTCGTGCCGCCGACGGTGTATGAATGGGGAAATGGAGGGGAGGGGGGATCTCAAACTTTGGGACGCTTCTCTAAAATGGGGAAAGTTCGAACTTATCCCCCATTTAAAATTCGAACACCGCATCGGTTGGGGATAGGGCGGTAATCTCGCATCTCCCAAATATTTGCAGTAACTATTTGAGGCGAGGAGAGGTGTTTTGTCGCCACGGTTGGCGCCCACGGTGTATGAGCAGGGCTGACAGGTAGGGCGGTTGTGTCACGTCTGATGGAAGTTACACATCTGCCCCTATTTAAAATATTAGCCTACATCGATTTCGGGCGAGTAGAGGGTGTTTTGCCGCCCACGGTTGGCGCCCACGGTGTATGAACGGGGCTGACAGGTAGGGCGGTTGTGTCACGTCTGATGGAAGTTACACATCAGCCCCTATTTAAAATATAAGCCTATATCGATTTCGGACGAGGAGAGTTTGTTTTGCCGCCCACCGTGTATGAATGGGGAAATGGAGGAAGAGACACATGTCTTTCGGATGAGCTTGAATCAAATGTGTTTTGCTGCCCACGTTTGGCGCCCATCGTGTCTGAATGGGCTCAGAGGCCGTCGTGTCATGTCTGATTGAATTTACTAGTCTACCCCTATCGACAGCAGTGTAAATCATGTCGATAAGGATGCCAAGTGTCAGAGGTAGACAGTAATTTCCATCTCGCAAACACTTGCTTCGGGCAGCCCACAAATTATAGTGGGTGTTTAGCCACTTTGTTCAAAACTTAGGAGAATTGGCATTCACGTTTGCCCTGGGACCTGGCAAACTAAATTCAAATCCAATTTGTATTCGATTACGAATATCCACAGATAATTATACGTTTTGTTATTTATTTCTTCAAAACCACAACAAAGATTTATTCCACCTTTACATATGATTATGATTTAGAAATGCCGTGATCTTCGAATTCAGTAGGTTGGATACACTCTGAGTCAAACAGTTATTTCATCCAATACAATATGCTCACACGAAAAATAGTTCACCTTATGTCAATCATACAAGTACTGAGGATTACCTCGCCTAAAAAATTCGGATCATTACAACACATGGACAACATAGGGGGTCTTGCAACATAATCCATTCAGAGACATGACACAACATGCAAGTACAATAATCTAATGAGAATTTCAACTGGTATCTAAAGAAGAACCGGGATTATCTTGGGCTTCAGATAGCCGAAACAGCAGGACCTCCTCCGTCTTCAAATGCAACATTCTTACTTCCTCCAATTATTGGGTTGCTTGCATAATGCGTGCCGCTAATTCCGTAATTTCTAGCCTCAAGATAAAGATTACCTCATTCATGGCAGCCACACCATATCTTTCTGCCTCTAGTAGAGCCTCAAGCACTATAATATCTGTGCTCAGACTGCTCTCCGGCGGTGTTGCCTCTGAACTGCTACCATCTGGTAACATGGATGGTTCACTGCTTCCACAAATAGATTCTGGGGTTGTACATTGTGTCCTAGTGTGAACGGCATCCTTAAAGGTTTCCGCTGGACATCAGTAAGAGATAGTTATCATATGATCCAGGCAGTAAGCTTACATGGTAAATGACGGACGAATTATTGCCGAGCATGGCAAACTATATTTAAATGGTTCGAAGCAGCATCAGCCAAAAAGAAATTAAAATTGTAAGATGAAACTAGGGATGTAAGTGGCAAATAAACGACATCCGCCAGTCCCATCTAGTTAGTTTTTGCTACCTCCCTAGTTCATATTCCTCAAAAAAAACAAAAACTCCTTTGAACTATCATACCACTAGTGGACTTTAATCGGGATTAAACCGGACCCAGTTGACATCCCTAGTTGAAAGGGAGTGTACAACCGCTATATTTAAGTTGCCAAGGCATCTAAGCAGTTGAAATAATCTGAGAAAGCACTTAACAGTGTGGCCTCATATAAACTACGGAGATAGACTTGTGATGAAGTTGAGAGGAAAAGTTAAGGACTCAAATGAAATAGGCATGCATTTCTTTACGATAGTACAGCGAGCCTTCTTGACATATTAGCCAACTCAGTATAGCGTAACAACAAATAAGCATTGAATCAAGCAATACAGCAAAGCGCACAACTGAACTATTTGTAATTCGGTAGGATTACACGTTGAGAGCACAAGCCAAGAAAGCAGCCCACTCGCATTACATTTCACATGTACTAAAACACACCGGCTTACCATATGTTCTTGTGAAGCCTAGCTGCTGTTGCAATGTTCTTTGAAGATATAAATCGACATCCCGTGGTTGCAAATCTAGTTGTTGTAGTTTATTCTGCACCATCTATTTAGGTAAAATTAATTTTAGTCGCATGCACTTGTCACAATTCATCATCAATGGTTCATCTAAACTAATGAAAGAAGGTTGTGTGCATACATGACAATACTCCCTCCGATTCTTTTTACTTTGCGTATAACTTTTTCTCAGTTTTCTCGTATTAGTCTGCGCGTTGCCGATTTCTAGTGCTGGTTTCCTTTTGTGCCCCGCCCCATCCGCCTCTGCCCTAATTAATTGGCAAATTAGTCCAAAAAAATTAAACCAGTGCCCTCCTTGGTATGCGGGTCAAGAGTTATGCGCAGAGTAAATAGAATCGGAGGGAGTATATCTGCTTCCCTCTATTTTTATGCTTGTTCGAGGTGCCAGCCCCAAAAGACAAATATTTTGCTTGATGGGGTTGGCGGCTCCATAATTAATAGAAGCATCAAATTAGTTATGCAACTTGGGAAGATCAAGAACACACAAACAAGTAATGAACGGAGGCTCGGAGCAGTGATGTAATAGCTAGCATTAGAAAATGTAGGGTAAAACAAACAAAAAGCAGCGGAACCACATGATAGTTTGCTGATGTGTAATTAAGCATAGAGAACATTAAGCGATGCGATGGAACCAACAGTGGCATCGAACAAAACTAAAGCGTATTAACTATATGTGCCTTTGGTATGTAATTTAGCACATGTAACATGTTCACTTTGCCGTAAGTATGGCCCTGAGGTGCAAGCGAATAACGCATCTCATGAAAAACTGAATGATGCCTGAAGAAATTCAAAGGTGCGGTGCGTTATGCTAGGAAAGTGAGCGTGGCGCCGCCGTTGGATAATAGTACCGATTCTCGGCGTATGGGTATCGTTGTCATACTTGATAGCTAAGGATCATCGATGGTGCTCGTGTTGCGGTTGAGTTTGGGCCGGCTATCGCCGTCGCTGAAGCGGCTCCGGTGCTACGGTTGCGGCGCCTATCGACATACAAGAAATCTCATCTGTGGTAAGTGAACAGTTGCACGATAAAGAGAAAAACCGAAGGAGTACAAATCGAAATAACCTAATGAGGCTGCGGCGTCGGTAAAGCAGGGCCGGTGGAGTTGAATATGGTGTCCGTGGAGCGGGTCCGTCAAGATGGGCGAAGGCTTGGCGGTAGCGTTATCTGATGCTTTCGGTGAGGCGGATCTGTTGCGGCGGACGAGGGCTTGTATGAAGGGCCAGCGAAGGGGCGAACGAGGGAGTCAGTGAAGGGCCTACGCTGTGGTGGACGAGGGCGCCGGTTAAGCAGATCAGGTGTGGTGGACCATGATGGCGGTCAAGAAGATCTGGAGCGGTAGACAAGCCTGTCGCTGAAGCGGCTCCGGTGAAGTGGTGAGTTGGCAGTTGGGGGTTCCAAGGTGCGGAAGGTAGATCCGGCGGGGTGTGAGGTCCACCGCTGCGGCGGAGGACTAGATTCGGCAGCTTGCCTTGTTTGGGGGGGTCGGGGAGGGAAGGGAGGGCTCTGGGGAAGAATGTTGGGGGCAAAGAGGGGAAAACAATGGAGTTACCAAAGCAGCCCTTTTCCTTCATGTGGCAGGGGTAAAACAAGAATATCGCAGGGCTAAACTTTCAGGCGCGTGATATTTCGATGTGAGCGGGAAGTTTGAAAGCTTTTGGCGCCTAAAATTATAAGTATTCTGCTCTCGTACGGCCGACTATGATATCATGGCCGACAATTTGTATGTTTTGCATGCAAAAAAAATGTGCTAGTTTTGACAATCAATGTCTCCAACTCGAATCTTAGATTGTCCATTCAATTCAAATATGGATTATTTAGCTACTACAAGCAAGTACCATCATACGGTCCAATTCAAATGAAATTCCAAATGTGTTTATCCTAAATATGACGACAAAAGCAAAAACGTGTATGTGTATGAATAAAGTGGATTATTATAAAGTTTGAACATGCCCGTATGTGTATATCTCTAGGTTTGATATATGAATTTGAAATCACGAAATCCTGGCTTAAAAAATGTACCTCCGTTTAAATGAATTACAAAAGCTAATGATGGAGTCGAATTCCAAAATTCCAATCTTAGGTTTGTAACTCTGGTACATCAAGGTATATCACGCATGTTCAAAAGTATCGTTATCTCATAGTACAAACTGTGAAACAAATTGATCAACCATGAGTGCACAATATCTCAATTACGCTAAAGTCCCTCAAATATAGACACCTCACTCTTTATCTGAAATCAACCCCCCCCCCACCACACACACACACACACATAGAGAAGTCGTTCTCTCCCCCAAACACCAACACATGAGCACATTAACATCCCTCTCTCTTGTAAAGTCCGGACCCCAACATAGGTCTCTATCACTTTGTCTCTCGGGCATGCACACATCTCTTCCCTCACTCTCTAGGTCTCCGCTATCTCTCTTACCCAAGCACACGCACTATGTAGAGTGTATATTTCCCATACACACAAAATGTAAGCCCCAAACGTCTATCTCCCTAGTTATGTGGTTCTCGCGCACTCACCTCACACACCACCCCCACTACAAACAAGCACACTTTGTCTCCTTGTGCACCACTCTCCTCTTTCTATCTCTCCCACATGCGGACCCGCCCAGCTCCTTCCCCCTGTATACATATATGTCATGACTCTTTGCATAGCTCCCTAATGTACAATCATTCTCGATTTCGCACATTGTTCTCTACACCATCTATTCTAGATCTCTCATGAAGTCCCTATCACACACTCGATGACTCGCTTCCTTTGCGTCTCTGTTCATAGGCCAATTTCGGACAACATCAACATTGTCTCCCTATCTATACGCCATTTATGGACACAAATGACCCCTCCCGCCCCCTCTCTTCCTCTCTCTCTCTCTCTCTCTCTCTCTCTCTCTCTCTCTCTCTCTCTCTCTCGCTAGCTCTCTCTTTCTCTCGCTCTCACACCCCTCTCCCACACGCACACTCGATGTCTCTTCCAAATAGTCTGCTCACCCCGCCCGCACCTGTGCTACCTCGCTACTACACATGTCACACCATTCCCCCTTCCCTTATACTAGGTTTACATCATCAGTGGTCTCTCTACTCCACATACACTCTCTCCCTCTCACACACAAACGCGTGCACAAACACACACAGACACGCACAAACACCCATTTACCTGGATCCTCATCTCTCCTCATGTCCGCATGTGTATCTCACACACTCACTCTCTAATTATGTATATGTGTCTCCATGTTACACAACACAAAGCCCCATGTACATGTCTCTCTCTATCCTCCACACACATAGACACAAAGAATCTGTTATCATTGCCTCAGTCTCTAACATATCACACACACACTCTCTCTCTCTCTCTCTCTCTCTCTCTCTCTCTCTCTCTCTCTCTCTCTCTCTCTCTCTCTAAACACGCTCAACAAGGGTTTCCCCGTGAATAACTTACCGTCTATACATCAACAGTCGTGGTAGTACGGCGAACACGAGACGTGAAAAAGAATAAATCTACACGTGCTTAGACCACCTAGTATGACTACTAGGACTAGAGCAAGCCAAAAAGCGTGCCGCCATCACCCCCTCCTTGTCGGTGACAGGAAAATCTTAGTTTTACACAGTCGAGAAGTCATTGTGCTAAGGCCCCACATGCCGAGGCGTTGAATAGAATGTAGATGCTAGTTTACGGAAGCAAGTATCGATAATACGTTTGTATCTCCATACTTATATTTCTTCTCTTATAAAAAACAGAGTTGGTGATGATGGTACGTGTGCCATCTTGCAATATAGATCGTCCGATCTATATCTGACGGATGGAAATTAAACTAAAAGATACCCGCACCCCTCTCCACATTTGCAGACAAGGCCTTCCCTCGTTCATCCTTATCTCCAACAAACCTCATTGTTGAGCAATTAAGAAAGGAAGCCTCTGGAACAAACTGGCCTAGTGGCATTGTCGGCGTCGTCAATCCCCATGCCTCCGCTCACCCAACCACCAACCACCACCACACCCCCCTCTTCACCTTATCTCATATTTCTCGAGATATCATTAGTTTTTACACATGGGATTACTCCCGCAAGGGTCAATCACAACAAGTGTTTTATAAAAAATGCATCTTCATGTTCCGTGCAATGCACGGATCTTGCTAATACTCCTACACAAGACTAAGTTGGTGATCTTTGGTGTGTCTCGCCATCCGTCGTTTCGACCATTAGATCTACATCTAACGATTGTGAGGTAAGTTGTTGCCTTTTCTCACCAACATCCCACTTGTCTACCAATTTGCAGAAAAACCCATAATTAGTTTCTTTAAACCAACCACATCCCTCCTTGACCTCACCAAAACAGCCCAAGGAATATATTCTAATTGAAACATAATATATCTCTAGTGACATATGTATATCAAAATTAGAGAGTTTTGTACAAAGTTTGTGAATAAGTATTATTCTAATTATGATTCGTTGCAACGGACATGAACATTGCTAGTATTTCCAACCGTGCATTTCTTTTCCTAGTATTCCATAGTTTCGAGTTTTCCATCAAGATATTAGTCACTCATGGTTGATATTTACTTTCAATCATGTACACATATGCACTATGTAACTAGCCTTGCTTATTGGCTTCCATAGCTTAACTTCCACTCCTACTTACAATATGTAGAGTATTTAACAAAAAACTACCACTTTCAACCAGCCCTAGGAAGAATCTATTGTACAAAAAATAGCAAAAACATACACAAAATTTCTTAATCCACACCAAAAACTACCTAGTACTCCTACCGATTAGGTTTGTTTAAACCCATTTATGACAGGGTTGGACCACATGTCCGTGCTGACGAGGCAGCTTAAACCAACACATTTTGTTTGACCGTTGACACGAGGGACCCACATCTGACCTTCTATCCTGTTATTCCCCCTCAAATCATTATTTTTCCTGAACATTACTTCAAACAGTACTGATGCGTGTTCGTCGGTGGCACCGGCGATGAGCGAGTTGGCCGCCGCTCAGCCGGAAGGGCCGGACACCGTGCTGGCCACCGCACGGGTTGGCAGGCTGGCCCGAGCGTGACTCACGAGCGAGCAAGCCGCCGCACTGGCCTTCGCTCGAGCCAGATGGCTGGCCTTAGCGCGGCGCGGGCGAGCAAGCCGCCACGCTGTCGTGCCAATCTAGCTAGCAAACCTTGCAGACAAGCAGCTAGACGGAGCTATCTTGGCTAGCTAGCGGCCGCGAGCGCCGGACGGAGCTGGCATCCGGGCTGCCGCAACATGGGCTCCGCACCACCGGTGGTTTTGACCTCGCCTTCTGACGGCGGCGGTAGCTACGTCCCATGGCCGAGGATGACTAGGTGGACGGGCCAGAGGTAGGAGGTCACTCGAGGATTTTTTTGGTAAGAGCATGTACAATGGTTGATAAGGTAGTCTTATCTTAAGTCTGCCACGTATGCAAGTGGTAGTAGTTTCTTGGCATTTTAGTGGTTTCTTGCATTATTAGAGAAAGTACAATAGAACTGAGCCAGTGGGCTATAAGAAATAAACTACTCCCTCTGTCTAGGTGTGTAAGTCATCTTACGAAAACCAAATAATCCCAAAACACTTAGGCGCGGTGCATTAACTTCTACCTCGTTTCTTGTTTCTTGACATATCAACCAATAAGATATGTGGGTGTGCATGCTTTTAATGACTTGAAACTATCAAACACGACATGCAGTGGTTAATTCATTGCATGCAATGCTATTAATTAGCAAATAAACATTAAGTTCTCTAGTTTTCCCTTCCTCCTTGGTCACGGTGGACAATCTAAGATGACTTATTCACCTAGACGGAGGGAGTAGTATATTTCTGCTTAGTTGGAGGAAAGAGAAGAGGAGAGAGAAGGTAAGCGGGCTCTTCGTGAAGAGCCAGCTCTAGCACGTGGTCCTAGGCACTTTGTGAGAATGAGAAGTGGGCCACATAATAAAAAAGTAGTACACTCTTTTGATCTATTATTGTACTACATGTTGGCTATAAGATGGGCTGTAGATGACATGGCACTAGCTTATAGCCAGCAGCTGGCTATACTATTAACCATGCTCTTACGGGTTTCTTGTAAGGAACAATGTACATACTACTAGCGACAAAAGGCGATTCTAGGTTGCGTTGTACTCCAACGAGTACTACTAGTGGTCGCAGGAGTGTATACCTCGTTTTGTGGGTTCGATCCCGGCCGTACGCACGGCGGCCTTTTAAAAAAATAAGTACTACTACACTTCGCTGCGAGCCAATATTTTACACAGGTAGTTTGAGTTTTGAAGTCAAACGGACGTGCGGCCCCACAATCTGGGTGCACTGGACAGCCTAGCCATGTGAACGGAGTTTCCTTCCCAGCATCCCATGGCTCGCGTGCTCGCCCTAGCCGCACCTCGCTTGCAGCTTCCAGCTAGTAGCATATTTAAACTAGCGCCTCCCAATTAAGCCCGAGGAGCCGAAAAAGCCTGGCGGGGCATTGGGAACTGTGCAATATGGCTCTATACGTAAAGTGCTCTACTAATACTCTGTAGCTTGTGGCGTTGCATGCATGGACTTCACTCCATTATCGGCTCTACTATAAAGGAAATTCCTCTTGACGTGTTTTTTTTAAATGGAAGCAAAAGCTTTGCTTCATCTCATTCATAAAGAAGGAACTACTAACAAAGTTCGACGAGATCCATTACACCTCCACAAATGGAAGCGAAAAGCCTAGTCTCGCTGTATCAAATAACTCAAATGTTCTCGCCTCAAGATGACTGTCACGATAAATAGGCTGCTAGTGTGTGCGTGAGAGGAGCGGCTGAGTAGGCCAGCTACGTGAGAGGAGCGGCTGAATAGAGCACCGAGAGTACCCACTAGGCCACTACGCAGGTGTACTTCCCTGCATTGATAGTACAGCGATGGTTCTAGAGAACGATAGTACCCTCCACTTCCAACTGTAGCTCCTTGGCCCCGAGATTCAAGAGTTCAAAGCTGGTGCACTATACTAGACTAGACTAGAAGTACAAGACATCGCACTACTAGTTGAGAAAAGTAGTACTAGTATCACTACTGATGCAATACGTACTCCTCATCACATAATGTCTGACGTTTTTGACACTAGTTGGCGTGTACAAAAAATGGCAAAAACATACCCAAAATTTCTTAATCCACGCCAAAAACTACTACCTAGTGCCAAAAATTTCTTATTAGTGCTATTATTTACAGTATGATGCAATCCCATAACGTTCCATAATGCTAGTACTAGTACTCCCTCCTTTCTGGTTTATAAGGCTCAATTCAAAATTCTCACCAACCAAGGTAGATGGTGAGTGGTGGAATACTTTTTGTAGTTTGCAAAAGCACCCAATTAATGCTCTTGTTTTCCTCAAAAAAAGTATGTTTACCAATGCATTAATTGCAATGCATGCATGCATAAATTACATGCATTGGTCAATTTTCTCTTAGTACTTGCATGCAATGATTTAATGCACCTTGGAATCTGAACATGTGATGGAAAATACCAAATTGAGCCTTATAAAATGGAAAAACTAAAATTTTGAGATAAGCCCTATAAACTGGAAAGGAGGGAGTAGTAAATAATAGCCTCACCCCTTCACTGAGGAACGAACTACAGTTGGAAGGGATGAGGCCCTGCGGTTACTACACTCATATCTCCTCCTCGCCAGTCCCCCCCCCCCCCTCCTCGAAGAGAAGGCAGTTCGTCGCTGCTCCCATGGATTCGCCAGGCGGTTCTCACCCTCATTGGGGCTGGAGACCTTGGACGACGATTCTCTGGGAGAAATTGCACGCCTCTCCAACGTCCTCACCGCCGTAAGACTCGGTGCTTCCTGCACCAACTTTTTCAAGACGCTACTTAAACAGGCTTGGGAAAAGGCCATGCTTATTGGTCTTCCATGCGTCCTGGAGGAGAAGGTTCTTCTATGGGACAATTCTTCGAACAGTCCACCGCTCCCTGGCCATGGTTGCACGTTGACTCCGCTAGAGTTGACGATGTTGAGAGGTAGTCGGATTTTGTCCGATGAGCAGGTCAGTAATGGAGTTTGATCATGTAGTACTTAGTTATTCCATTTCCATCCCGTAATTTCTCCGCTGCCCACCGTCTTATATATAGGTCAGGTCGGTGCCAACGAAGATTGGCTTGCATACCTCGGCGGATACCACCATGATTTTGCACAACATCCACAAAGAAGTGCGGCCGTTCGGTGAGACCCTTCTCCACCATTCGGATCGGCCTTTCGGACTGGCTGGGCAAGAATACGTATGATGATGCCTACATGAGATTTAAGAAGATAGCAATTGTGGACCCGCCGACAAAGCGACACGGCTACGACGATTACTATCTCATCGCGGTGTTAGACATAAAGATTGCCATCAATGCAGGAGGCAGTAACGGCAGAGGCTGGCGCATGTTGGTGGCGGCAGATTTGTACCCCTACACGTTCGAAGATGCCGTGCGCCATCTAGGCCGCATCTTCGTGGTGTCAAGCTAGGGGACTTGTTTCATCTGGTTGACATCCTACGGTATGGGAGATTACAAACGGAATGCACAAACCATCATTTGCATCCCTAACGGTACTCCATTATATGCAGGGACCAGTCATCCCCCGATCAAAATAAGATCGCCGATCCTGGATGTGCATTTGCATCCACGATTCGGTCTAACCTGGAACCTTGTAGCTGACTTTGGCATATTGGGATCAACTATCTTCGCAGTCGTTACCCATGGTACCACTGATGTGCAACATGGTCACACAATCTACCACGATTGGACCGTCACCATCTACCCAGGTATTCCATTTTTTAACCCTCTCGCCTTCTCTTTCATTGTTGTACTAGTAGTATACTTTGTAGTACTAGTAGGAGTACTTTTTACCTTGGAGGACATGTATAGCTAGCTAGGCCCTTGAAGACTTGATACCACTAGCTGCCACCATTTTTTCCATGTCTTACTATCTCATCCATGTAGCCAAGAGTGGCTATATATAATAAGCCGGTTATTTTACTTCCTCTATACCGAGTAGTACTATTTGCTGCACAAGACATCGACCGCCATATTTGAGCACAACATTATTATGCATGGATCTTGACTATGTACGTCACCATGTGTCCAGATCTGGGATGCCGCGTGTACCAGATGAACGGCGCCGAGTTCGACCCCCGTGATGCTACGTGGGTGCCGAGGAACACTCTTGGAGAGTACTCGCTTTTCATCGAGGACAGCTACCCCATTGTGAAGCGGATTCCACCTTCCGTGCACGACACGGAAGGCCTGCCGTTCATGAAGCATGGTTGTGTCTTCATTGTGCACCACGGATGAACGACATCTTTGGGACACGCTATCCCTGATTTATGCCGCTTCAGCTTGGATGAGTCTCCATCGTGTGGAACCGGACTAGAAAGCTGCGACAATGATTCCCGTTGCCCACCGCTATGGATTGTGCCATCCATGAAGAACACCTAGGACTGGAACCTGGAGGAGGACATGTAGCCCATCTATAACGTGTAAGTGGAGTACGGTAATTGTGAATGGTAGCGCTGTGAATATATGTAGACCAGTCGTGCACAAATTTATCACATGAGTTGGAGATGAACTTGTGTGGCATATTGGCATTTGTCCTTTAGAATTGATTACTAGTAAATGTGTTATGTGTACGTGCAACTTGTGTGGTTGTTGCACGGGCTCCAACACGCTCTTTGAGAAAAAAAAAGGTGGCACAGCTTTGGATATACGTGACGTGGCGGCATCATACAGTAGCATCGTTCGCTATAGTTGTACTAGTACACTCCTACTAGGACGACAACTCCTATAAAACCTTGCGCTTGGCTCTTTGCCTCTTCGGGAGGTTCAACAGTTCATACTCGTGTGAACCTTGCACTTGGCTCTTAGCCTCTTCGGAAGGTCCAACAATGATGATACTACAGTACAATATGCTTCTGGCAATCTGACACCGATTGAACTGCTGCACGTCCACCGCGAGGGCGAGGGCGAGGGAGAGGGAGAGGGAGAGGGAGAGGGCGATGTAGTCAAAACCCTCTCCTCGTCCTGCGAACCACCGCGCGCGTGGGCGAGGGAGAGGCGTAGTAAGCAAGCTTCTCCTCGTTCGTCGAGTTGATGGGACACATCAAAGCAGTACTAGTACTAGTAGTAGTAGTCCATACTGCGTCCTTTCCGATTAATATGGCTTAATTTGAAACGAGAAAAATACACTGGCGGTCAACGTATGTAACAATACGCTCTTTACGGTCACTATATATAGTTTTGCGGCGATTATATGATCACTAGCTCATCGTAGAGCATCGTATTGCACCCTACTGACCGGCCACATAGTCGACGTGGCACTTTGTTGACTGGTTAAATTGTCACCTGGTTTCTGGGTCCCACCTGTCAGTTGGCAGAGCAAAGAAATCAGTTAAACAAAACTTTACGAAGGCGCGACACGAGTCCAACCCTTGCGCGCGAACCGCCCTAGCTGTGTATGTGAGTGCATGCACGTGTCCTTCCTCGGTCTTCCAACAAAGAGTGTACTACATGATGTACATCTACACTTCCAATGCATTTAGCCTTTAATCTAAATCGATATTGATTGACTAATGCACCAACTTGTGCTGTAGGTATAGGCTACATGTCTATCCTTAATTACAGCATGCAACAGCCTTCATTTAATCTTCTTATCTCAATGGTCACATGCACACATAAGTCTGCTACTTTTGGGCGTTAATTATGCCCTGGTCAATGTGTAAATCTCTAAATGTACAGTCTTTCACGGACATAGGGAGTAGGTTGAGCACTTGAGCGTGAGCGTGTGTGTTGCGTCGTGTGCTGTGTGCCGCATGGGTGCGTGAGTGTTGCGTGCGTCCATGTGTACGTGTGAGTGTTGCATGTTGCATGCATGCATGCATGCATGCATGGGGCTTACTCCCTCCCATTGACATGTTCATATTTCAAGCTTCCTCTGTTCCCTCCATATGGTGATACTCCCTCTGTTCCCAAATAGTACGGAGTAAAAGCCTCCCTCTGTTCCCAAATACGGTGTATTTGTCTTTCTACAGATTTCAACAAGTGACTAGGTATGGAGCAAAATGAGTGAAGTGAGCGTAGAGGCATAGGGATACTGTAGAAAGGAAGTCCTCACGATCCATTATTCCCCATCTCGATCAGAGAGAACTATTCAACTAGTCTTCGCAGTGAAGTGACAATACACGCTGCAGCAGATGGGACACGTAATTAATAAGCTGAACCAACGTGTTGGTGTTACTAAATCAGCCTTACCCAGTACTGCCATCATGTTTGCCAGTAGAGCATGCTTTTGCAAATACGCCTACGCACCTCTGTCCTCCATTAACTGTCATATGGGCCCTGTTGTGGTAGACCCACATGTCATCGGTGTAACTATTTACACTCCAAAGAACGGTATATCCTGGTATTAGTACTAGTAGAATTGAGATTGAATGCACTTTCTTCCCCGTCTTCCACTCTTCTTCCTCCTCTCTTCTTCTTCCTCCTCTCTTCTTCTTCCTCCTCTCTTCCCCATTGTCGGCCGCACACCATTTACCCCCGCTCCCTGCTCGCCCGCTCGCGCCATCTTCCTTGGTAGCTCGCGCGTACCATATCCCCCCGCTCACTGCTTGGCCACACAAGGAGAAGCTTCTTCGCACGCCCGCCCGAATCCACTTCCCTGATGGCTCGCAGGCACCGAAAACCCCAATGGCAGAACTGACTGACACGCAGAGCCGTGATTGGAATTCCCTCCTCGATGTTCTCTTGGAGCAGATCTGTAGTCGTATGGACCTACTCAGCACCGTCCGTCTGGCCACATGCTCGGTGTCTTTGTACCCTCTACTCGTCTGCAACCGGCCGGCTCTTTTCAAGACACCCTGCTTGCTGATGCCCGATCCTCGCAGGTGGCCTAGACAACGACTTGACGATCCTACGGAGGTTGACGTGGTGCCCCTCAACATGCTACCACTACCCGTCCACCTGTCCTTCATGCGCGGCCACTACTGGGCGGGCATGAAGGCCAACTGGATTATCCTCATCCACCACACCGGTAGTCCGTGGCATCTCGTGGATATCTACACCCAGCAAGAGATCACCCTTCCATCGTTGGATATCGCCGCCATCGAGCCTCGCGGCCAGCCGAACATTTCTGCCTACTACGCACGAGACGCGTCAAGCTTTTGGCTCGACCTCTGTTTGTAGAAAGTTGTAATCTGCGAAGTGCCCACACTATCAGAAGACTACATGGATTACAAGCACATTGCCTTGTTCAACAAGGGATTAGTCTATCTGGAATCCGGTTTCCATACATGGTTATGGCTCATAATCAATCCTGTTGAGGAAACATTTCTGTCTGATGCTATAGTGCACGATGGCATCGTTCTGTGATCGACCCACGATTGGCTGCCTATCTTTGGTGGAATCTATCGTCGTAATTGTTCTATCTCATCTCATCTTTACCTTATGAATACGACTGCCTGTTCATTTGTTACAAATTTAGAATGCATAGCATGTCTATAACCACATCATTGCTATATGTTCCTCTCATTTCCTAGATTGTTATGATCACACATGTTATTGTTAGAGTTGATATGAGAACAACTGGCATCTAATGATTGTTAGAATACATATTATGAGCATAACATCATGATTGCTATATGTTACTCTCGTTTACAAGATTTTTATAACAACGCATGTTATTGCTTAGAGTTGATATGAGAACAGTAGTAGTAAGTGCTATTGTAGAATATGAGTAGGCGCTGTCATAGCTGTTTTCCTCTCATTGTTACATGATGTTTGAACCATGACATATTGCTAGAATATGAAAGCCATTGGCTTATTTTTTAACTTGGGGTATGATTATGACCACGGCATTGCAATTCTCTGCCTATGATATGTGTCATCGTTATAATAATCTTAATTCCACACATACTCGAACATGATTGTTTATTTTGTCCTTTTGGTCTCCAATTTGAATTGTGCAGCAGACGCAAATGCGCTTGGCCTTCATGATTCCAGGACCTGGAATCATACCAGCCGATGGGTGGTGGTTTATCGCTCGTTCAGCTGACGGCGGTCATTTGATGCTCATTCGTACGTACCAAATTGACCAAACCATTACATCAAACCACATGCAGTACAACGCGTGGGGCCTTCGTGACATTGATGGCTATGGTTGCTTCGTGTTCGAGAAAGATCCCAGCTCCGTTGGGCCAGGCGTATTCAACTGGAGGTGGGTTTACAGCCTCGGCAACCACTCCTTGTTCCTCGGGCTCAATTATCCGATCATCCAACCAATCATCGATCATATCACCGGTGATGATTACTTTGCTATGCAACTTCCATTAGCGAGGGGGGCTGTGTTTACACATCATACCATGGGTTTCATGAATCACCATATCCAGAGATTCGTCGACACAGCTTGTTGCCTGATAATCTTTAGTGTGTGAAAGGCATCAAGCTTCCATGCGATGGATGGCTTTTGCAAACCCGACATGCGCCGATGTGGTTCATGCCAATAGCAAATATGCACAACTTGATTCGTGCTGATATCTAGACTGAGCCATGTATTCTACTGCTGTAGGACGACCCTCTTTTGTTGGATATTATGTACTGTTGTTAGTTTGAAGCACTCCTCTGGTTTGAAGGATAGATACCTTCACGGGATCAAGTGCATCCTAACTCACCATGCGTAGGATGTACTTGATAATGATGATGGAGATGCTCATATATATATATATATATATATATATATATATATATATATATATATATATATATATATATATATATATATATATATATCGATTAGGCTTCAAGTGCGTACTTTTTAGTTAAACCTATGTATAAATTGTGACACTAAATACGACTAGTAACTAGTACAATAGCAGTACTAGTATACATCGGTCAAATTATTCATCATGTCCACACATTGAATTGACGTGACAACACGCTGCGCGTGAGGTGACACAAGAATCCTAGCGGCGTGTTCGGGTATTCTGGACTTCAGATTTGGAGTACCACTTATCTGTCGAAATCTTTCATCATTCACTTAAAATAGCCGATTGATCATACATTGAGTACCATATAACTGGAATTACCGATGCAAGTCAAAGAAGGATTGGCCGGTGCTGTCGGCTGGCGTCAAGTTCGATCCCACGGATCAGGAGCTGATCGAGCACCTTGAGGCCAAAGTGAGTGCTGACAGCGCGATATTTCAGTCTCTCATCGATTTGTTCATACCAACCATTGACAGCGAGCACGACATATGCTACACCCAACCTGAGAAACTTCCAGGTAAGACACCGATCGGCCGTCTACTTGCACAAACATATTCCTTTGTTTATAGCTCTATTTTTCTTTTTAGACGCAGACTTGGTGAAACAATTACAATTTGACAGTTAATAAAAAGTGAAACAAGTGACTGCAACATGCCAAAGATGTTATGAAAATGCCAACTAGGTACACTAAAACCTGTATTCCACAATACTGCAGGTATCACACTCGAGTGGCCTAAGGAAGCATTTCTTCCAGCAGAATTCCAGGCGCTCAAAGGGGCATGTGGACTCGTTGCAAGATACAATGGAGTGCGGCATGCACGCGATGTGGCACAAGACCGGCAATACCTTGCGGTGATGGTCAACGGCCGCAGACGAGAGCAGCAAAAAGGTTCGGTGCTGCACACCAACAAGAACTTCACCAGCAGAGGACCAATCGGGTGATGCACCAGGTACCACCTCGGGACTTGGAGCAAGAGAAGGAGCGGAGCTGGTCCTCTGCAAGATTTTCTACCGATTTAACACTAGGGCCAGGAGTAAAAGATTATAAGTTAGTTTGGTATTGGTAGTTGTACTACCTTGTCGTCCGCAAGTTGGTATTGTTGTTAACGATATTTTGGTATGAACTTGCATTTGCTTCCAACCATCATGCCGAGGGTCGACGTGGATATAAAGCTGAATCATTTGTTTCGAAACGAATTTTCAGGCACCTGATTTTTATTTGATGGGTAGCATAAGCACCCGCCATTCGAATTCCCAGTTCTCCTATTTTTTCGAAACAAGTGCATGCACTTATTATCACGATAAAAACAATATCCGTGCTGCATCCCAGCTTATCGATGCATACTTGCAGAATTCTCTTGTTTATTGACCACGTATATTGTTTTTTCAGGTCGAGCAAGTTTCAACTGGGATGTAGACTGCCCAGGGTTGGTTTTGTTTTTAACAGGCCCAGCCCATGACGACAACGGGGCACAAAGATCCAGCAGGTATCTCATCGCCTCGCCCGCCAAAGTTAGTTATATTTTGTCTTACAACATCCGCAAGCAGTTATTTTTACTGAATCAAACACACAGCCCAGTTCTATTTTCCTCTTGAAACGCATGTCCTACATCCGTTTTCTAATCTCTACCTACAGTTTTACTAGTTCATATACACGTATCATTATATTTAAAACACATAAAATTCCTTTTCATATTTACATCCTTATTTTTGTTGTTTTTCCCACCCAGCTGATTTTTTTACCACTGGTTTTCCCTTAAACCAACTCAATTGTCCCACGCCTTATTTGCTTACAAAAACAAAATGATTTTTTGGCAAATCAATAAGTTATTAAAAAGTTTTATCATTTCGATTACAACAGTTCGGACTCCACCGAAATATGCAAAATAAGGTTGAACTTTTTGACCGTGGTCCTGGGCAGAAAATGGGATGTAATAAATTACTTAAGAATTAGCAAATGGGCTACAAATTATAAAAAATAGCAAATGGGCTTTATGTTGTCTGCCACAGATTTAGAGGCTGACTTGTGGGCCTACTAAGTTCATGCGTACACAAGGTTTCTCAAAAAATAAACTTAGTCAACAATCGACTCTACCAGTGTCAGATCGTTAGATGTCAATCTAACGGCAATCATGCTTCTTCAGTCTCTGATGTTCCTGCCCTAGCCGCCCAAACCAGTGCCGTCGGAACCGCTTGCTCCCGCCTCCCGTGGCCGGCAGTGTTGCCGGGAAGGCCTCACGGCCCCATCATACTCGCATCCCTGGCCTGTCTATCCCTCTACTCACCCACACCTCCTGTTATTTTCCGCGACGGCAGCCAACCAGTCAACCTCAGACTCTCCATCACGTGGTGCAGCCACTGACGTGTCTTCCCCAGCTCCATGTCATTCCCTTCGTAGGCCTCGCCGTCGTCCACCGCCCTGGTGCTCTCGGCGCGGCGTCGTCAACGATGTCCATCCAACGGCCGTAGTGCTTCTACAACCTCAGGTCTTCTTGCCCCAGCCGCCCAAAGCAGCGCCGGTCGTGCCGCTTGTTCCTGCCTCCCGTGGCCGGCTGTGATGCCGTGGAGGCCTCACCGTCCCCATACTACTCCCACCACTGGCCAGGCCATCCCTCCACTCACCCACTCCCCCTATTATTCTGCGGCGACGGCAGCCTCACACGGGAGCCGAACCAGTGAACCCTCGTACTCCTCTCCGCGTGGGCATCCACTGCTGCGTCTTCCCCGGCTCCGCGTCGTCCCCTTCCTAGGCCTCGCCGTCGTCCAGTCCACCGCCCTGGTGCTCTCGACACGGCGTGGTCAACATGGTCAACGACCGACTTCCATCGGAAGAGTACTGTACGTGGAGAGGCTGACAGCTGGGTCCACGGCTGCAGCAAGGAAGTGCCTCCTTATTATGTGCAAAATAATTATTCCTCCACCTGCGTATTTCGCCCCCCTGACTGCGTCTTCCCCGGCTCCGCGTCGTCCCCTTCCTAGGCCTCGCCATCGTCCAGTCCACCGCCCTGGTGCTCTCGGCACGGCGTGGTCAACATGGTCAACGAGCGACTTCCATCGGAAGAGTATTGTACGTGGAGAGACTGATAGCTGGGTCCATGGCAGCCGCAAGGATGTGCCTCCTTATTACGCGCAAAATAATTATTCCTCCACCTGACAGCAGGGACCCACCGGACAGGCCACCAGTATTTTGCGGAAAAAACGTTTCCCCCTGACTGCTGGGACCCACCGGACGGGCCACCGTATTTCGCGAAAAAAATGTTATCCCCTGACTGCTGGGACCCACCGGACGGACCACCGTATTTCACGACAAAAACGTTCCCCCCCGCTGTCAGCTCGGACCCACCGGAAGTGCCTCCTTATTATGCACAGAAAAATGAATACTCCCCCTGCTAGCTGGGACCCACCATGGTGGGAGGCTGACTTGTGGGCCTACTAAGTTGATGAGGATGGAGGGCTTTGTCAACTTAGTCAGTATGAACGATTCTAGCTCCAGTGACCGTACGATGTCCATCCAACGGCCATAGTGCTTCTTCAACCTCTGGTCTTCTTGCTCCAGTCGCCCAAAGCAGCGCCGGTCGTGCCGTGTGCTCCTGCCTCTCGTGGCCGGCTCTGATGCCGCGGAGGCCTCACCGCCCCCTACTACTCCCACCGCTGGCCCAGGGTATCCCTCTACTCACCCACACCCCCTGTTATTCTGCGGCGACGGCAGCCACACGCCGCAGCCGAACCAATGAACCCTCGTACTTCTCTCCGCGTGGGCATCCACTGCCGTGTCTTCCCCAGCTCTGCGTTGTCCCCTTCCTAGGCCTCGTCGTCGTCCACCGCCTTGGTGCTCTCGGCGCGGCGTGGTCAATGTGGTCAAGGACCGACTTCCATCGGAAGAGTACTGTACGTGGAGAGGCTGACAGCTAGGTCCACGGCCACAGCCCAGTTTTTTTGTGATTTGCCAAGTAAGTTGCTTTGTCAGGCCTGTTGGGCTGCAAATCTTTGAAGACGAGGAGATCTTCATTCGGCTGGCCGAAAAAATGGCCCATCAGTAATGAGAAATGGGCTGTACATTTTTAAAACACATCAAACCGTCAATTAGTTTCAAATATCTTTTTTTTCATTTCGAGATTTTAAATTACATTAATTTTTATGCGTGGAGAATTTGTTGGATTTTATATTGATATACATTTATTTTTAAAATCAATTTGAATGTGACTCGAAATTTCGGGATTAAAAACAGTTCGGACCGCACCGAAATATGCAAAATTTCGTATAATTTTTTAACCGTGGCCACAATATGGGTTGTAATGCTAACAAAAAGAATATGGGGTCCAAAAAAACCTTAATAATTAGCAAATGGGATGTAAATTATTAGAAATAATGGCGGATTGGCTGTATGTTGTTTTCCACAGATTTGAGGCTTTCCTAAAAAAGGTTGACGACAAGCAAAGGATCGTTGGATGGCCATCCAACGGCCGTCGTCTTCTTCAATCTCTGCTCTTCCTGCTCCACCGCTCAAACAGGCTCCGTGGACTGCTCGCTCCTCCTCCCCACGGCCGGCTCTGCTGCCACAGCAGCCTCACCGCCCCACCGTATTCCCATCGCTGGCCGAGCCATCCCTCTACTCACCCACACCTGTTGTTATTCTCCGGCGACGGCAGACGAACCAAGAAACCCTCAGACAACAGATTCTCCCCTCGCGTGGGAAACAACTGCGAGTCTTCCCTGCCTCCGTGTCGTTCCTTCCTAGGCCTCACCGCCTTCCACCGCCTGGTGCTCTCGGCGCTGCCTGGTCAACATGGTCAACGATCGACATGCATCTGAAGTGGACTTTACGTGGAGAGGCCGACACCGGGTCCACGGCCGCACGCAAGGAAATGCCTCCTTATTACACGCAAAATAATGATTCCTCCACCGACACCAGGGACCCACCGAAAGGGCTTCAGATTTCGCGAAAAACGTTATCACTGCCGACAGCTCGGACCCACCAGCTATATCTTCGCACGCAAGGAAGTGCCTCCTTATTACGCACAAAAAATGAATACTCCCCGTTAGCTGGGACCCAAGATAGTGGCAGGCTGACTTGTGGGCCTACTAAGTTGACGGGACGGAGGGCTTTGTCAACTTAGTCAATATGCACGATTCTAGCTCCAAAGGACCGTCGATGTCCATCCAACGGCCGTAGTGCTTCTTCAACCTCTGGTCTTCTTGCTCCACTGCCCAAACCAGCGTCGGTCGTGCCTCGTGCTCCTGCCTCCCGTGGCGGGCCACGATCGCGGAGAGCCTCACCGCCCCTACTACTCCCATCGCTGGCCAGGCCATCCTCTACTCACCCACACCCCGTTATTCTGCGGCGGCGACAGCCTCACACCGCAGCGAACCGGTGAACCCACAGTACTTCTCGCGTGGGCATCCACTGCCGCGCCTTCCCCGGCTCCGCGTCGTCCCCTTCCTAGGCCTCGCCGTCGTCCACCACCCTGGTGCTCTCGACGCGGCGTGGTCAACATGGTCAAGGAACAGCTTCCATCGGACGTGGACTATACGTGGAGAGGCTGACAGCTGGGTCCACGGCCGCAGCAAGGAAGTGCCTCCTTATTATGTGCAAAATAATTATTCCTCCACCTGACAGCGGGGACCCACCGGACGGGCCACCGTATTTCGCCCCCCTGACTGCGAGGACCCACCAGCTACATCTTCGCATGCAAGGAAGTGCCTGACAGTCGGGACCCACCTGGTCGAAGTGTACGTAGCATTGCCATTCTGGTCGCGAATGTGTACGTACATATATACTGGTCGATGTAGAGGCATGTACGTGTCGTAGTAGAGGCGCGCACGTAGCATGTACACGTACGTACAGCGGCCTGGGTGCAAGAAAGAAAATACGGCCACGTACGTGTACATACGGGCGGGGTCTCGAACGCCTACTCGCGCATATGTACATCTAGGGCTTGTGTACATGGCTGGGTCGGAATGGAGAAACAACGTCGTCGTCGTGTTCATGGGGACACAACGGAATGTTCGGGAGGGCTTGGACGGAACAGGCGATGGAAACGAGGCCTGGCGTATCGCGGGACGGAGGAAACGGCCTTGTGTTCGACCGGCCACGTTCGAAACGGGATCCTGTTCATCGGGAGGGGTCTGGTGTACCGCAAAACGGAGGAAATGGACCTCCTACGGTCGAAACGGGGGTCCTGTTGACTGGGAGGGGTGTGGCGTACCGTAAAATGGATGAAGCGGACCTCCCACGGTCAAAACGGGGGTCCTGTTGATCGGGAGGGGTGTGGCGTACCGCAAAACGGATGAAACAGACTTGTGTTGGAGCGCTACGGTCGAAACGGGGGTCCTATTCATCGGGAGGGGTGTGGCGTACCGCAAAATGGGACTCCACGGGATACTGTTCATCTCCACTGTCAACCTCCTCCAGCCTCCACAGGCTCCTATTCATCCAGCCTCCACGGGCTCCTGTTCATCCAGCCTCCACCGCGCGCTACTCCACCGGCCATGCTCAACCACCCTCCACCGCTTCACTGCTCATCCAGCCCTCCACACCACGGGTCCTGTTCAACCACCCTCCACACCACGGGTCCTGTTCATCCACCCTCCACGGGCACCCCTCCACCGCTCATCGCTCATCCAGCCTCCACCACACCACGGGTCCTGTTCATCCAGAGGCAACGCCACCGCCACTGCTCATCCAACCCCCCCGCCGCAACGCCATCGCTCATCCTAGAGGCAGCATCGACCGAGCTTCGCTTAGCAGCGATGAGCGAAGAATCGCCGATCGGGTTCGATTAACAGCCATCGATCGATCGCCGGGTTCGATGAATGCGAGCTCGCAGCGGCAATCGCCGGTTCGATTAGAGCCCAACGCCTTGCTCGGGTTCAGTTAGAGCCAATGCCTCGCACACACGCGCGTACGTGTACGAGAGAAACGCGCATCGCTCGGCCCCCGACCTCCCATCGTAACCGGGAACTCCCCGAAATTTTCCTCGCCCTCGCTTCTACCATGGTTTTTTCCGTCATGGACGGCCCAAAGAATGTCATGCAGCTGCATCTCCGGCCCTCCCAGGACGAAAAGCCCATTTTCTGTCATGATTTTTTGTCATAGAAGTAGGAGCCCACCACATCTATGATGATACCGGGTTTTGTCACAATTATCGTCATAGAAGTGTCATATGTATGACAGAAAAAAATTTCGTTCGGCCCAAAATGTCACAGATGTGTCTTTTTTTGTAGTGGTACCCTTGTAGACCGAAAGCGAAAGCATTAGCACAACGCGGTTGATGTAGTCGTACGTCTTCATGATCCGACCGAACAAGTACCGAACGCACGGCACCTCTGAGTTCAGCACACGTTTAGCCTGATGACGTCCCTCGAACTCCGATCCGGCCGAGTGTTGAGGGAGAGTTTCGTCAGCACAACGGCGTGGTGATGATGATGATGTTCTACCGATGCAGGGCTTCGCCTAAGCATCGCTATAGTATTATCGAGGTGGACTATGGTGGAGGGGCACCGCACACGGCTAAAAGATCAAATCAATTGTTGTGTCCTTGGGGTGCCCCCTGCCCCCGTATATAAAGGAGCAAGGGGGGAGGTGTGGCCGGCCAAGAGGAGGCGCACCAAGAGGAGTCCTACTCTCATCGGGAGTAGGACTCCCTCCCTTCCTTGTTGGATTAGGAGAAGGGGGGAAAGAGGAGGGAGAGGGGAAGGAAAGGGGGGCGCCGCCCCCCTCTCCTTGTCCTATTCGGACTAGGGGGGAGGGGCGTGCGGCCCTGCCCTGGCCGCCTCTCCTCTTCTCCACTAAGGCCCACTATGGCCCATTCAGCCCCCTAGGGGTTCCGGTAACCCCTCGGTACTCCAATAAAATCACGATTTCACCCGGAACACTTCCGATATCCAAATATAGGCTTCCAATATATCAATCTTCATGTCTCGACCATTTCGAGACTCCTCGTCATGTCCGTGATCACATCCGAGACTCCGAACAACCTTCGGTACATCAAAACTCATAAACTCATAATATAACCGTCATCGAAACTTTAAGCGTGCGGACCCTACGGGTTCGAGAACTATGTAGACATGACCGAGACATGTCTCCGGTCAATAACCAATAGCGTAACCTGGATGCTCATATTGGCTCCTACATATTCTACGAAGATCTTTATCGGTCAGACCGCATAACAACATACGTTGTTTCCTTTGTCATCGGTATGTTACTTGCCCGAGATTCGATCGTCGGTATCCCAATACCTAGTTCAATCTCGTTACCGGCAAGTCTCTTTACTCGTTCTGTAATACATCATTCTGCAACTAACTCATTAGTTGCAATGCTTGCAAGGCTTAAGTGATGTGCATTACCGAGTGGGCCCAGAGATACCTCTTCGATAATCGGAGTGACAAATCCTAATCTCAAAATACGCCAACCCAACAAGTACCTTCAGAGACACCTCTAGAGTACCTCTATAATCACCCAGTTATGTTGTGACATTTGGTAGCACACAAAGTGTTCCTCCGGTAAACAGGAGTTGCATAATCTCATAGCCATAGGAACATGTATAAGTCATGAAGAAAGCAATAGCAACATACTATACGATCGAGTGCTAAGCTAACAGAATGGGTCAAGTCAATCACATCATTCTCCTAATGATGTGATCCCGTTAATCAAATGACAACCCATGTCTATGGCTAGGAAACATAACCATCTTTGATCAACGAGCTAGTCAAGTAGAGGCATACTAGTGACACTCTGTTTGTCTATGTATTCACACAAGTATTATGTCTCCGGTTAATACAATTCTAGCGTGAATAATAAACATTTATCATGATATAAGGAAATAAATAATAACTTTAATATTGCCTCTAGGGCATATTTCCTTCAGTCTCCCACTTGCACTAGAGTCAATAATCTAGATTACACAGTAATTATTCTAACACCCATGGAGTCTTGGTGTTGATTATGTTTTGCTCGTGGAAGAGGCTTAGTCAACGGGTCTGCAACATTCAGATCTGTATGTATCTTGCAAATTTCTATGTCTCCCTCCTGGAATAGATCCCGGATGGAATTGAAGCATCTCTTGATGTGCTTGGTTCTCTTGTGAAATCTGGATTCCTTAGCCAAGGCAATTGCTCCAGTATTGTCAAAAAAGATTTTCATTGGACCCGATGCACTAGGTATGACACCTAGATTGGATATGAACTCCTTCATCCAGACTCCTTCGTGTGCTGCCTCCGAACAGCTATGTACTCTGCTTCACACGTAGATCCCGCCACAACGCTTTGTTTAGAACTGCACCAACTGACAGCTCCACCGTTCAATGTAAACACGTATCCGGTTTGCGATTTAGAATCGTCTGGATCACTGTCAAAGCTTGCATCAACGTAACCATTTACAATGAGCTCTTTGTCACCTCCATAAATGAGAAACATATCCTTAGTCCTTTTCAGGTATTTCAAGATGTTCTTGACCGCTGTCCAGTGATCCACTCCTGGATTACTTTGGTACCTCCCTGCTAGACTTATAGCAAGGCACACATCAGGTCTGGTACACAACATTGCATACATGATACAGCCTATGGCTGAAGCATAGGGAACATCTTTCATCTTCTCTCTGTCTTCTGAAGTGGTCCGGCATTGAGTCTTACTCAACTTCACACCTTGTAACACAGGCAAGAACGCTTTCTTTGCTTGATCCGTTTTGAACTTCTTCAAAACTTTGTCAAGGTATGTGCTTTCTGCAAGTCCAATTAAGCGTCTTGATCTATCTTTATAGATCTTGATGCCCATATATAAGCAGCTTCACCGAGGTCCTTCATTGAGAAACTCTTATTCAAGTATCCCTTTATGCTATCCAGAAATTCTATATCATTTCCAATCAACAATATGTCATCCACATATAATATCAGAAATGCTACAGAGCTCCCACTCACTTTCTTCTAAATACATGCTTCTCCAAAAGTCTGAATAAAACCAAATGCTTTGATCACACTATCAAAGCATTTATTCCAACTCCGAGAGGCTTGCACCAGTCCATAAATGGATCGCTGGAGCTTGCACACTTTGTTAGCTCCTTTTGGAATCAACAAAACCTTCTGGTTGCATCATATACAACTCTTCTTCCAGAAATCCATTCAGGAATGCAGTTTTGACATCCATTTGCCAAATTTCATAATCATAAAATGCGGCAATTGCTAACATTATTCGGACCGACTTAAGCATCGCTACGGGTGAGAAAGTCTCATCATAGTCAATCCTTTGAACTTGTGGAAAAACTTTCGCAACAAGTCGAGCTTTATAGGCAGTAACATTTACGTCAGCGTCAGTCTTCTTCTTGAAGATCCATTTATTCCCAATGGCTTGCCGATCATTGGGAAAGTCAACCAAAGTCCATACTTTGTTCTCATACATGGATCCCATCTCAGAGTTCATGGCTCACCATCGCTTCTTCATAGTTCGTAGGTTCGTCATGGTCTAGTAACATAACCTCCAGAACAGGATTACTGTACCACTCTGGTGTGGATCTTACTCTGGTTGACCTACGAGGTTCAGTAACAACTTGATCTGAAGTTCCATGATCATCATCATTAACTTCCTCACTAATTCGTATAGACGTCACAGGAACAAGTGTTTGTGATGAACTACTTTCCAATAAGGGAGCAGGTATGGTTACCTCATCAAGTTCTAATTTCCTCCCACTCACTTCTTTCGAGAGAAACTCCTTCTCTAGAAAGGATCCATTCTTAGCAACGAATGTATTGCCTTAGGATCTGTGATAGAAGGTGTACCCAACAGTCTCCTTTGGGTATCCTATGAAGACACATTTCTCCGATTTGGGTTCGAGCTTATCAGGTTGAAGCTTTTTCACATAAGCATCACAGCCCCAAACTTTAAGAAACGACAACTTTGGTTTCTTGCCAAACCACAGTTCATAAGGCATCGTCTCAACGGATTTTGATGGTGTCCTATTTAACGTGAATGCGGCCGTCTCTAAAGCATAACCCCAAAACGATAGCGGTAAATCAGTAAGAGACATCATAGATCACACCATATCTAGTAAAGTATGATTACGACGTTCGGACACACCATTACGCTGTGGTGTTTCGGGTGGCGTGAGTTGCGAAACTATTCCGCATTGTTTCAAATGTAGACCAAACTCGTAACTCAAATATTCTCCTCCACGATCTGATCGTAGAAACTTTATTTTCTTGTTACGATGATTTTCAACTTCACTCTGAAATTCTTTGAACTTTTCAAATGTTTCAGACTTATGTTTCATTAAGTAGATATACGCATATCTGCTCAAATCATCTGTGAAGGTGAGAAAATAACGATATCCACCACGAGCATCAATATTCATCGGACCACATACATCTGTATGTATGATTTCCAACAAATCTGTTGCTCTCTCCATAATACCGGAAAACGGCATTTTAGTCATCTTGCCCATGAGGCATGGTTCGCAAGTACCAAGTGATTCATAATCAAGTGATTCCAAAAGTCCATCAGTATGGAGTTTCTTCATGCGCTTTACACCAATATGACCCAAACGGCAGTGCCACAAATAAGTTGCACTATCATTATCAACTCTGCATCTTTTGGCTTCAACATTATGAATATGTGTATCACTACTATCGTGATTCATCAAAAATAGACCACTCTTCAAGGCTGCATGACCATAAAAGATATTACTCATATAAATAGAACAACCATTATTCTTGGATGTAAATGAATAACCATCTCGCATCAAACAAGATTCGGATATAATGTTCATGCTCAACGCTGGCACCAAATAACAATTATTTAGGTCTAATACTAATCCCGAAGGTAGATGTAGAGGTAGCATGCCGACCGCGATCACATCGACTTTGGAACCATTTCCCACGCCATCGTCACCTCGTCCTTGGCTATTGTTCGCTTAATCCGTAGTCCCTGTTTTGAGTTGCAAATATTAGCAACAAAACTAGTATCAAATACCATAGTCATAGGAACATATATAAGTCATGAAGAAAGCACACAAAGTGTTCCTCCGCTAAAAGTGAGTTTCATAATCTCATAGTCATAGGAACATGTATAAGTCATGAAGAAAGCAATAGCAACATACTATATGATCGAGTGCTAAGCTAACTAAATGGGTCAAGTCAATCACATCATTCTCCTAATGATGTGATCCCGTTAATCAAATGACAACCCATGTCTATGGCTAGGAAACATAACCATCTTTGATCAACGAGCTAGTCAAGTAGAGGCATACTAGTGACACTCTGTTTGTCTATGTATTCACACAAGTATTATGTTTTCGGTTAATACAATTCTAGCATGAATAATAAACATTTATCATGATGTAAGGAAATAAATAATAACTTTATTATTGCCTCTAGGGCATATTTCCTTCAGATCATACATGTAATTCATACTCGAACCAAAATTGATCTACCAAACATGCATACTCATATGAATTCATGCTCATCTATGTTATTTAATATGTAGACATTACTGATCCATACATTTTAGTAGAACATAATTTGGTTTAAAAAATTTGAATTCAACCTTATGATTTTGAGATCATTGTATTTGTAAATCATATCATCTATACCCCTATATAGTGTGCGAATAATTTTGAAAGATGGTCATTGGATGAAGCCAATCCAACGGTGCAGAGATGGCAAATCCAAGCACTATTGGTCGTTGGATATCATCTACATTCCACCAGATTTTGCCACATGTACAATCTAGAAGACTCCATGATTGAACTTAAGTATAATTCACAAACCTCAAAACACAAGCACTTCTCCTTTGTTCTAGAATCTTCCGTATCATAATTTCCCAAATTTTTTTCTACACGAATTGCCATTATTTGTTTTTACTTTATGCTTTACAATGCGATATTCCATGAATCTTAAAACAGATTAGATTTTTTATAAAAACTAATTGATTTTGAATGAGATGAACTATAAGAATTAAACTAACATCTACATCATGCATATATGACTCAAAGCTTATATGCTATAATGTGGTATTTATTTATAATTTGATTGCCAATCTCATGCGTGCAATGCACGTGTACCTTACTAGTATATATAAAGGAGCAGAATTCTTTGTTGTGCTTTTGAAAGTATATATAAAAAATGATGCATATAGAGTTTATTCCAATTGAAAATGGATCCTGCCCGAACAAAAATAGAATACAAAATGGATTGGAATTGAGTTGGCACGGTAAATGTGCAAGCTTTTTCTCAAAAAATGGAACAAAGTGGCCAAACTCGCAGTAACCACCCGAAACCAAAATATGGGAGATGGAAATTACTGCCTGTCCCTGACATGCAACACATGTCGGCTCAATTTCAATAGGTCTTGATAGGGGCAGGTTCGTAATTTCACTCAAAAGTGACATAACCGACTCTCACCTGGATTCATAGACGGTGGGCGCCAAAACACAGTGTCTCGTCTGCTGAAATCACCTCCCTCCCCGATTCATACACGGTGGGCGCCAAAACAAACTCTCATCGGCTGAAATATCCGTTGGCAAATATTCGGTGTATGCGAGATTACTGTCCTATCCCCTACCGACTAATATTGATGTGATGTAGGAAATTTTAAACGGGGGCTAAGTTTGTAAATTTCCTCGCATTTGAGACAAGCGCGCCCTGAAGACATGGTTCCCCCCTTCCTCTCTCCCTCCATTTCCCCATTCGTACTCCATGGGCGCCAAAACACCTACTCCACCCCAGCCTCCTCCGTCCGCCACCCCATCCACCGTTGTCCTCCTCCACCATGTCGGAGTTGATACCCCGATGCCGTTGTCCATTACAAGAGATCGATCTCTCTCATCCACAGCTTTAGACCAGGATCCTTGCATCACGTCCTCTCGCTTCATCCCCGTCGTTCTCCACCTTGCACCGGCGCCGCTCCTACGACCGTCTCGTCCACCGCATCAGGATATTTCCCCCGCCACCACCGTCTACCCTCCTAGATCTGCTTCCACGCCACCGACAGCCATCGCTACCGCAGCATCGTCAAATTCTCAGCAGATGCATACACGGTGCCGCACCAGAGGCGGTACTCTTTCGTATCTGCTCAACTTATTTATCGCAGCAAGAAAATAGATCGCCACTGCTTTACTGTGATTTCTTGTCCATCACTTAGGATCTTACTTGTTAATTGAAAGCAAACATTGGTTGCGAAGTTGCCTTTGTCCGGTTTGTGCCTTCAGATCTGCCATGGCACGCTGAACACTATACTCGCAATGCTTATGGTTTTCCACTTTTATATTCCACACTAGTTAAATGACAATAGACAAAATTTAAAACTTCGGACAGTCGATTTTTGAGAGATCGCCGGAGTTCGCCGGAGGGAAGGAAGGGGCCCGGGTAGGGACGGTGGTTGTAGGGTGTGGCTTTGACGGTCATGGGCCTCACCGAACAAAGAAAACTTGATGCGGGTGGGGGCGGGGGTGGGGGTGGGGGTGGAGGTGGCGGAGGAACACAGACAGTGGGGGCAGTTCAGGGGAGGGGGGTCGGGGCCAGTGGTTCGATCGGTAGCCCATACGGTGTTTTGTAGGGGTCGAATCAGAGACAAGGAAGAAGAAGGGTTAGGAGATGTAGGATCTTCATCCAACCGCCTGAAATGGTCGACTGGCCCAAATGACAAAAGTCACGCGACTTGCATGCAGACATTCCTTTATATTCAGTACCATCATCATAGCTGCTTAGCACTGCTCCTCAATCCATCAAGCTAAGCAACGTGCCACTCATAATTTCAAACTTGTTGCTCAAATACAAATCTGATATTACTAAAACAGATAATGTTTAATTGGTCAGCTAATGTTCCTACTTTACTTTCGAAAAACACATGCACCACATATAGAGAGACATCACGGAGTTGCATTCTTAATGCGCTCTGGTTCATCATGTGTGGGCACTGCGCAACAAACATATTATTATCCAAAATATGCTTGCTCTTCTTTAGCATGTTCCTCTTTTGTTCTTCTTTAATAAGTTCTCTCTTCGTTCCTCAATACAAGTGTTTGTATAGATTCCACCATGGACTACATATGTAGCAAAATGAGCGAATCTACACTCTAAAATGTATCTGTGATCCATAGTGGAAATCTCTACAAAGACTTATATTTTGGAACGGGGGGGGGGGGGTATGATAGTAGTACATTATGTTCCTTGTAGTGAAGAAGATCAGGGACATTTGCAGTGTAGAAGTCTATTCGGTCGGTTGTGATGGACACTTTCAACTCTTCGGGCCTCTTTGATTTATAGGATTTTGTAAACATAGGAATAGGAATTGTAGTGGCCTGCCCACTTGAATCCTATAAGATTAGCAAGGAAATGCGGGGAGCGGTGTCGCCTTTCTGAGAGTTACACTGATATTAACAGTACCGCACCTTTAGTTGAAGAGAGCTGGTATCCGAAGCCTTTCCAGCCGTACCGGCAATAGTAGCCCATATTTTCCAGCAAGTTCCACTTTCCTGATTTTACTTGTGATGCTTACAGTTTTCCCATTATATCTACACTATGATCTGTGTAGATGCTTTGTGTCGCACTACCAGCAGTCTACTCTTGAAGCTAAACAACACAACAATCATAAGTCCAAAGCTTACTTCTTCAAATACGAATTGTGATATGATACTGATTTAATTAGTCAGCTAATGCTCCCACTTGATTTCCTAAATGCATGTGGCCACATATAGAGAGACATCATGGAATTGCATTTCTTTGGGCGTTGTGATTCATCATGAGTGGGCAACCAACATTGTATGCAAAGAAGTGGAACCTCAAGAATATGCTTCCTCTTTTGTTCTTTAACATGTTCCTCTTTTGTTATTCTGTATTTAGTACGTATAGTATGTTCCTTGTCAGGAAGGGGAGCAGGGACATCTGCATTCAACAGCTGATAGAGCTAGCCTGTACATGATCGATAGGCTTTCAATTAGTAGCGGCAATACAACACTGTATTTTCCAGCCAGTTCCACTTTCCTGATTTATATATGCTGGTTATGGTGTACCCCTTTTATGTACACTACGATCTGCCTGGTTGATGTGTGATCTTGTTATCATGGTTTGGCAATAAACTCTCTATACAGTATATTATGAACATATCATCTGCCAACTATCCTTACTTCTGGAGCCTATTTTTTGTGTACTTGTGCCAGATTTTATTAATGCACGCACCGTATATTACAGCACACATGGGCTATCTCATCAGAATCCAGTGATAGCACACAAGGGTTTATAGGGAGCCCCTATATTAGAATATCCTCTGCATTACAAAGATAATCTCACTACTATTTATGTTTTCATGCTTCTCAGATATTGTACGTAATCACAATGAATATTAGAATGCGCGCATCAGAAGAATATTGTGGAACACTACAACGGCTAACAAAATTGGCACCAAGGCATTGAGTGCCATTCTGGATGCAATGAAACTCATACGCTCCCCACCTGCAGATTCTTGTTCAGAATTTGATCCTAATGACTATTCTGACCTCGAGGAGTTGAAGGCAGATGGCCTGTCCTGTTCACCCATCAAGGTGCCTATTCTAATTTGGCAAGGTTTTATTGACTGTGCGTATCTTACATAAGGTGTCTTGCATTTCTTCTACTTTGTTGCACCATCATCTGCTTAGTTTACTCATCATATATGTCAAGATGCCATGCCCATCCATTATCAATACATATTCCATTTGTCAGCATACCATGTTTTTTCACTCAAATGTTGTTCTTGTGCATCAGTCATCAAAAAGGAAGAGGGTGATTGCCGAACCTGAAGGAGCACCAGCAAAGTCCTTAAAAAAAATGGTGGTGCCGGAGAAATCAGACAACACCCCACTTATATTGGCTCTACAACTAGTGACACAAAATGTAGGACCGACTCCAGCAGACTGTACCCATACTTCACTGGCCACACCACTAGCCCCACCACACAGGACCTGCACTCCAGCAAAAGGTATGCTGATTTCAGTTGCCATAGCACCAGCCGTACCACATAAAAATCCCACTCCAGCAAAAAGTACAGCAAGTCCACTGGCCGAAGACCTATCCCAACTGCAGACACGGCCAATTCTTGCAGACTGGAACCCCATTCCAGTTATTCCCAGTTTAAAAGACAATGCTTTCAATGTTGATAGGGACTACGTGCATATATTCCCATCATGGGAAGATTATAGTGAAGACAAACACCATTTTCACATCTTCATGTCCCACTTACGTGTAAGTGCTATTATTCATGGTGATTATTTTCCTGTTTTCTGCTGATTGAACACATCAATGATTTACATTTCATTGTTGTAAGTAGACGAGGAACAATCTGGATAGTCATGACAAGCAAAGCTTGCTTGAGCTTTTCAAGGAAGCATTGCTGCAGTATGGGTGTTACCTGAGGAAATCACACTTTGATGGCAAGTCTACAAACAAATTTCCGATGAAGTTTCCTGTGCTAAATTTAGAAGACATTGAATGGAAAAACCTTGTTATGCACTCGTCTCGTTCCCAGGATGAGGTACTGTCTATGATACCACATGACAATTTGAACTTCTACTTTTCCGCATGTGCCTTACGGATCTTCTTTGCAGGAAATCTGCTCTAAGAAGAATTCTGGTTTGAAAAGGACAACAGGATATCGCAAATATGCTTCCCGTTGCTTTGCTCTTGTTAGTACCTATTGTCTTGTATCACTGTACTTGCATTCATACCTGGTTCATGATACGTCTCCAACGTATCTATAATTTTTTATTGTTCCATGCTATATTATATTTTGTTTTGGATATTTAATGGGCTTTATTATACACTTTTATATTATTTTTGGGACTAACCTATTAACCAGAGGCCCAGCCCAAATTGCTGTTTTTTGCCTATTTCATTGTTTCGCACAAAAAGAATATCAAACGGAGTCCAAACGGAATAAAACCTTCGGGAACGTGATTTTTGGAACAAATGTTATCCAGAGAACTTGGAGTCTACGTCAAGAAATCAACCACGAGAGCACGAGGCAGGGGGGCACGCCTACCCCCCTGGGTGCGCCCTCCACCCTCGTGGGGCCCATGTTGCTCCAGCGACGTACTTCTTCCTCCTATATATACCTACGTACCCCCAAACTATCAGATACGGAGCAAAAAAACTATTTCCACCGCCGCAACCTTATGTACCCGTGACATCCCATCCTGGGGCCTTTTTCGGCGCTCCGCCGGAGGGGGCATTGATCACGGAGGGCTTATACATCAACACCATAGCCTCTCCGATGATGTGTGAGTAGTTTACCTCAGACCTTCAGGTCCATAGTTATTAGCTAGATGGCTTCTTCTCTCTCTTTGGATCTCAATACAAAGTTGCACGATTCTCGTGGAGATCTATTCGATGTAATCTTGTTTTGCAGTGTGTTTGTTGAAACCGATGAACTGTGGGTTTATGATCAAGATTATCTATGAACAATATTTGAATCTCTTCTGAATTCTTTTATGTATGATTGGTTATCTTTGCAAGTCTCTTCGAATTATCAGTTTGGTTTGGCCTACTAGATTGATCTTTCTTGCAATGGGAGAAGTGCTTAGCTTTGGGTTCAATCTTGCGGTGTCCTTTCCCAAAGGATGCTAGGGCAGCAAGGCACGTATTGTATTGTTGCCATCGAGGATAACAAGATGGGGTTTATATCATATTGCATGAGTTTATCCCTCTACATCATGTCATCATACTTAAAGCATTACTCTGTTCTTATGAACTTAATACTCTAGATGCATGCTGGATAGCGGTCGATGTGTGGAGTAATAGTAGTAGATGCAGGCAGGAGTCGGTCTACTTGTCGCGGACGTGATGCCTATATACATGATCATGCCTAGATATTCTCATAACTATGCACTTTTCTATCAATTGCTCGACAGTAATTCATTCACCCACCGTAATACTTATGCTATCTTGAGAGAAGCCACTAGTGAAACCTATGGCCCCCGGGTCTATTTTCCATCATATTAATCTCCCAACACTTAGTTATTTCTTTTTCCTTTTATTTTACTTTGCATATTTATTTCTCTTTATCATAAAAATACCAAAAATCTTATCTTATCATATCTATCAGATCTCACTCTTGTAAGTGACCGTTGAGGGATTGACAACCCCTTTATCGCGTTGGTTGCGAGGTTCTTATTTGTTTGTGTAGGTGCGAGGGACTCGTGCGTGATCTCCTACTGGATTGATACCTTGGTTCTCAAAAACTGAGGGAAATACTTACGCTACTTTACTGCATCACCCTTTCCTCTTCAAGGGAAAACCAACGCAGTGCTCAAGAGGTAGCAAGAAGGATTTCTGGCGCCATTGCCGGGGAGATTCGCGCCAAGTCAAGTCAAGTCAAGACATACCAAGTACCCATCACAAACTCTTATCCCTCGCATTACATTATTTGCCATTTGTCTCTCGTTTTCCTCTCCCCGACTTCACCCTTGCTGTGTTATTTGCCCTTCTTCCGTTCGATCTTTTGTTTGCTTGTGTTTCCATGTACCTTCTTTTTTCTTGCATCTTCGCTTGCTAAAAGTTTATGGATCCTCATCCACTTGCTAATCTCTTTAAGAGATCCAATTATGATGAACCTATTGCTAGTGAGTTGAGTGCACTAGATTATCTTTATAAGGTTTTGCTTGAAATTCGTGAATCTGATAATTGTGATGAAGTACTTTGTGAAGCGATTCGCGATAGATCTTTGAATAAAAAGCATGATTGCAATGATTTTATTATAAATTCTCCTGATGTCAATTGTGCTAATAATATACAAAACCCTAATCTTGGGGATGCTAGTTTTGCTATGTCTACTACTTGTTGCAATGATCATGATTGGGGTGATTGTTCTTACGATCTTGAAAATTTATTTAAGCCCCATGATGAATATGAGATTGATAATAATGTTTGCAATAATATTGAAAGTGGGTTTGGAAGAGTGTCAACTTTAGATCCCACATATTTGGATAATTTTCAATCTTATGAAGTTTTTGATAAAAGTGGGTTTGGAGAGGTCATGACTTTAGTTAATCCCACTATTTTGGAAGAGTGTCAACTTTGCATACATGTGGATCATGTTAAGAATATATTTTGTGATAGCTATATTGTTTAATTTTCTTATGATCCTACATGTAATTATTATGAGAGAGTAAAATATGATTGTAGAAATTTTCATGTCACTAAATTTCCTCTCGTTATGTTGAGATTGCTATTGTTTCTTTCTTCTTCCTTGCATATGCTAATTTTTGCTTGCTCTGATAATTTGTGTGCTTATAAAAAGCCTATTCATAGGAAGTATGTTATACTTAGATGTTTTTATCACGTGTTCTATGATGCTCTCTTTGTGCTTTAATTCTTGTCTTTGATGTGAGCATCATTAAAATTATCAGTGCCTAGCTAGGGGCGTTAAACGATAGCGCTTGTTGGGAGGCAGCCAATTTTTATTTTAGTTTTTTTATTTTTGCTTCTGTTTAGGAATAAATCTTTGATCTAGCCTCTGGTTAGATTTTCTATGTTTTAATTAGTTTTTGTGCCAAGTTAAACCTATAGGATCTTCTTGGATGATAGTTATTTGATCTTGCTGAAAATTCCAGAAACTTTCTGTTCACCAAAACAATTGTTAAAAATTACCAGAACGTGATATAATATTTATTACAATTGCAGTAGAGCAATAAACAAATTATTTAGGTCTTCCAATTTTGGCTGAATTTTTAGAGTTCCATAAGTTTGCGTTAGTTACAGATTACTACAGACTGTTCTGTTTTTGACAGATTCTGTTTTTCGTGTGTTGTTTGCTTATTTTGATGAATCTATGGCTAATAAAATAGTTTATAAACCATAGAGAAGTTGGAATACAGTAGGTTTAACACCCATATAAATAAAGAATGAGTTCATTACAGTACCTTGAAGTGGTGTTTTGTTTTCTTTCGCTAACGGAGCTCACGAGATTTTCTTCTAAGTTTTGTGTTGTGAAGTTTTCAAGTTTTGGGTAAAAGATTTGATGGATTATGGAACAAGGAGTGGAAAGAGCCTACGCTTGGGGACGCCCATGGCACCCCAAGATAATCTAAGGACACCTAAAAGCCAAAGCTTGGGGATGCCTCGGAAGGCATCCCCTCTTTCGTCTACTTCCATTGGTAACTTTACTTGGAGCTATATTTTTATTCACCACAGGATATGAGTTTTGCTTGGAGCGTCTTGTATGTTTTGAGTCTTTGCTTTTTAGTTTACCACAATCATCCTTTCTGTACACACCTTTTGAGAGAGACACACATGATTCGGAATTTATTAGAATACTCTATGTGCTTCACTTATATCTTTTGAGCTATATAGTTTTTGCTCTAGTGCTTCACTTATATTTTGTAGAGCACGGTGGTGGATTTGTTTTATAGAAACTATTGTTCTCTCATGCTTCACTTATATTATTTTGAGAGTCCTACAAAACAGCATGGTAATTTTATTAAATTGAGAAATTAGTCCTAAAGTAATAGGCATCCAAGATTAGTAAAAAATATCTTATGCGTGTGTTGAATACTATGAGAAGTTTGATGCTTGATAATTGTTTTGAGATATGAAGATGGTGATATTAGAGTCATGCTAGTTGAGTAGTTGTGGATTTTAGGAATACTTGTGTTAAAGTTTGTGATTCCCGTAGCATGCACGTATGGTGAACCGTTATGTGATGAAGTCGGAGCATGATTTATTTATTGATTGTCTTCCTTATGAGTGGCAGTCGAGGACAAGAGATGGTCTTTTCCTACAAATCTATCCCCCTAGGAGCATGCGCATAATACTTTGCTTTGATAACTTGTAGATTTTTGCAATAAATATATGAGTTCTTTATGACTAATGTTGAGTCCATGGATTATACGCACTCTCTTCCTTCCACCATTGCTAGCCTCTCTAATACCGCGCACTTTTCGCCGGTATCATACACCCACCATATACCTTCCTCAAAACAGCCACCATACCTACCTATTATGGCATTTCCATAGCCATTCCGAGATATATTGCCATGCAACTTACCACTGTTTCGTTTACTATGACACGCTCCATCATTGTCATATTGCTTCGCATGATCATGTAGTTGACATCATATTTGTGGCAAAGCCACCGTTCATAATTCTTTCATACATGTCACTCTTGATTCATTGCATATCCCGGTACACCGCCGGAGGCATTCACATAGAGTCATATTTTGTTCTAAGTATTGAGTTGTAATTGTTGAGTTGTAAGTAAATAAAAGTGTGATGATCACCATTTGGTTAGGCATGACTGCAATAGTTTTTTATTTTTGGTGTTTACACCAAATTGCATGTTTAAAGTTTATTATGTAGTTCATAAACAAAACTTTTTCCTTCTCAATTTAAGTTTTCAGTTGTACAACCAAGTTCCTTCTTCATACCATGTAAATTAAACTATACAGAGCAAGTGGATCTTATTTTGCATGGCATGTATGCTTCTGTTCTTGATTCGTAATTCAGTGGTGTGGTGAACCTACCCACTACAGCACAATGTCATATTCTGCAATATCTTAACTATGAACAATGTCATATCATTCTACTATTATTTAAACTGTCTCTTTATTTGCCAATCTGAAATGGGATAAATTGACAGCACACTAACCATTGATACTTATGAGTTCTTGATATGTAATCCAATGGTGTCGTGAAGCTGCCAACTCCTTCATAATGTCATTTCCTGCCATGTCTTAACCTAAAAAATACCATATTGTGTTAATGCTATTTTAAACTGTGTCACTTTATTCGTCAATAAGAAATGTGACGAATTGTCAGCACTGATACTTATATGTGCAAAACCTGTCGTCTGTCTGCTTGTTTCTCTTTCAGAGGGAGGAGGATATAAGCGTCAAACAAGCACAGTCTCATCAGCTTGCTCAGCTGCTTGCGCTGCAGCTCCCGAGCAGGGCTAACCTTTCTTCAACTCTATTGAAGTGCTATCGGTTTTGTATATTATTTTGTCAGCATGTTTATTTGCACTGGTGGTGATCTTTGATGCCCAGTGTATGTAATATGTTGTCTGCTTGTGCTTTATTACCATAGTGGCGAACTTTGATGCCCAGTGGATGTAATATGCTGTAATTTCTTTATTGTATAGTCTAGGTTTTTTTTCTTATTCATGATGCTACAGTTATTTTATTGTATATATATCCAGTCTTCGTTCCATGAAAAGTAAACCGGCCAAACCGTAAAATTATGGTACATAATCGGGCCGTCATGCAAATCACTATGTATGGGCCTCATCATGGGCCCAGTCATCATGGTCCGTTAACAGGCCTAAATGTAAACTAGCCCACTAGTAGTTTCGGGCCTTTAATAGGCCGAGTAAACTGTTGGCCCTATTTTCGCAAGAAAATTCAATGGGCTTTTAGTAGGGTGAAAGGTAGGGTGGGCCTGAAACGTGCCGAATAGCTGACTGGCCGACAGCAGGCCGAAATAGACCAGGCCAAAATTGTCTCAGTCCTTGTTTGGCCTATCAGACTATCAGCTGTGAGAAGGCCGGATGCAAAGCGGGCCATAGTTAGGCCCAACTATATGATGAGCTTTTAACATGCCGAAATAAATGTAGGGCCAAAATGTTAAACATGCCTTTAATAGGCCGAAACTAATATCAGGCTGTATTACTAAATGGGCCTTTAGCAAACAGAAATCCTAACCGGGCCTCAAGTGGGCCCAAAAGCACAACGTCCGGTTGACGGGACGAATTTGATATGGGCCATAATTTATCCCAAAGGCTCTTAAAGGGCCGGATCTGAAATGGGCCGTAATATGGTCCAGAACGTGGTATGCTATTAACGGGCCGGGTCTCATATGGGCCTTTATAAGGCCCAGAACATGTAAGGCTATTAATGGACCGGATCAAATACGGGCCGGCATTTGGCCCAAAACATGGCAGCCTGTTAACAGGCCGGCCCACTAGTGTCTTCAAAATCTTGCGGGCCTTTAGCTGGGCCGTCCCATTATAGTCTGCAAAATCTTGTGGGCCTTTAGCTGGGCCGGCCCATTATGGTCTGCAAAATCTTGTGGGCCTTTAGTTGGGCGGCCCATTTAACTTTATGGGCCACTTTTGGGCCGGTCCACTTGTCAACATATCATAGGCGCATCTCGCCCATTAGATGAGTGACATATGTGCCAATGCGGAGCTGACACGTGATTCCGTCAGCCAATGAGAATTTTACACGTGGAAAATCACCATTGGTCGTGGCTGTTAGCGGCTTATCAGATCCAAAACTAGACCGGATAGCTTAACGACGACCCGTTAGGGTGGATGCCATGTGTCGGTTACCCTTGACGAAAGCACTTCCATGACGCGCCATTTATCGTCATGGAAGTGGACACTTCCATGATGATAATTTTGGTAATGTCATCGAACACTTCTAGGACAGCACAAGTATGACTATCTTGATTCTGTCATAAAATCATCATGGATGTACATGCATGACAGAAAACGTGACCTACTCTGACAAACACGTATCATCACGGAAGTGTATTTTCTTGTAGTGATATGATGTGACATATCATATATGTTCACATAAATATGTTCCTCAAACATAAACAAATCACTTACTAAGTTTTCTGGCACACACGTACGAATAAAAAACAACATAGATTATTCAGACATGACTCGTGCAACCACTTTTCTTCTTCCAACAAACCAAGTTGCTTCTCTACGCCTGTTTCCAGAACAAAATATAAAGAAATGGGTGGGAAAATATAGTCGGTGAAATCAAATTAGCAAGATAAAAAAATAAGAAGGTAGCAGCTCACTTCTCGTTTAGACGACATGTAGCCTTGTTATGACCTGGGAGACTACACAGACTGCACAAAGGACCACTTCTCTTCTCTCTAAAATCTTTTGGCCTACCATTCTTCGTAATGTCAGGGCCCCCTTTGACCGCCCCTTCTTAGGTGCACCCTTCGTCGAAACTTTCTCAGGATCACCAATACCAGGTTCAACTTGTTGCGCCTGACTTGCCTCCTTCATAAGCATAGCATACCTTCTACTTCCTATAAGTTCCTCCTTTGAAATCTTTTTCTGCACTATTATGTTGTCCAGACACTTCATCAACTCGTCGAACAAGAAGGGATCATTTGCTGCAACTTGAGCAGCTTCTGCGGTTTTTATGGTTATTTGACTATATCGTTCTCTCTGTAACGGCCCTGACCAACCCCATCCAAACATATCACTCTTCCGCTGGACAGGCAACCCGTCTCCCGCATTTTTGGACAACCGATGAAGGACACAACACTTTGGTATTTCAGTTATGCTCAGATGAGGGAGAACAAAGAGAATGTGTTTGCATGGCAACCCTTTCCGAACCATCCTAAGACAACTGCATGTTATATTTTCTTCTGAGTTACCTGGTTCATAAACAATATTGTACCTGAACTTGTGGTTATCCTTCCATGTCACCATAAATGTCTGACACTCAATTCCCATGAGCGTCTCAAATATCTCTAGCTGACCCATCTTATGCAAATCATCTTGCAGGATGGATAAATTAGCAGGTGTGAATACTTTGGCAGCATGCTCCTAAAGGGCCTTATATTCAGTAACCAACGGTGGTTCTTTCTGGTGTGCCTCGCATCCATCGTACGCCTCGTTCTCATGGAGGCAAACTATACAGTTCTCATAATGCACTACCAAATCAACTATTGTCATACTGTAGTCCAGGTGAAGGTGAAGGCAGGAGTTGAGGCTTTCGCTCCTCTGGTTACTTCACATACCAAGGAAAAAACCATCAGAAAGATATGAAGCTGCCCAAAGACTCCTCTTCCTGTACATCCTGTTAAGCCACTCTTCAGTTCTATCTGTCTTCCATTTATTATAGAAAGCGGTCCATCTCTGCTCAAAGTTGGCTTGAGAGGTGGCATAGTACAGGAGCGATCTGAACTCATGTAGTGACTTGTAATGCAGGTGCCTCTGCATATTTTTCTCGATATGCCACGAGCAAAGACGATGGAACACATATAAAAGGATAGTCTGAATAGCCCGAATAATTGCAGCGTCACCGTCTATGATTATTGATTTTGGCTGCACCTTATAGTTTGCCTTCATAAATGTCTGCAGCAGCCACACGTATGTCCCTTCGGCCTCGTCAGAAACAATGGCACAACCAAACACTGTGGTGCAATGGTGGTTGTTAACTCCGACAAAGGGGATGAAGGGCATACCATATCTGTTCATCTTATAGGTGATGTCAAACACGACTACATCTCCGTAGTCCTGATAGTCCCTCCGCGACTGTGCATCGCACTAGAACATACTCTTCAGTCGCCCTTCCTTATCAAGCACATACTCAAAAAAACTCAGGGTCCTTCTCCTTCCTGCTCCTCATAATGCCAACTACCGTCTCAGCATCGCCCTTTGCAATGAGCTTCATTTTCTCTCGGCAGCACAAATTGTAAATGTCCCGCCTGATAAGCCCGCACTTATCATACGAACTGTACCTACTGATGAAGTTTTCCATTATTATATGCTTTCTTATCCTAGCCGCTTCCATCGCCAACATCTCTGCCCTCTTGCCATCTCCAATCCGTTTGTGTGACCACAAAAAACAAACCTCGTCGGGCCGAGCCATCGTGTGGTTGTGATCATCCACGAATGACGCGACGAACCAAACACCACATTCTCTGTCCAGCTTCATCACCATATGTGCACTGCAGTCGTAACGAGTCTCCGGTCTAAGCCTGCGCTTGCGGCCCTCCATGTTTATAAACTTGCTCTTGTTGGGGAACGTAGCATGCAATTTCAAAAAAATTCCTACGATCATGCAAGATCTATCTAGGAGACGCATAACAACGAGAGGGGGAGAGTGTGTCCATGTACCCTCGTAGACCGAAAGTGGAAGCGTTAGGTCAACGCGGTTGATGTAGTCGAACATCTTGACAATCCAACTGATCTAGTACTGAACGTACGACACCTCTGAGTTCAGCACACATTCAGCTCGATGACGTCCCTCGAACTCTTGATCCAGCAGAGAGTCGAGGGAGAGTTTCGTCAGCACGACAGCATGGTGATGGTGATGTGATTCATGTAGGGCTTCACCTAAGCACTACGACGCTATGACCGGAGGAGTAAACTGTGGAGGGGGGCACCGCACACGGCTAAGAGAACAACTGTTGTGCTTTGGGGTGCCCCCTGCCCCCGTATATAAAGGAGGAGGGGAGGAGTGAAGGAAATATGCCCTAGAGGCAATAATAAAGTTGTTATTTATATTTCCTTATATCATGATAAATGTTTATTATTCATTCCAGAATTGTATTAACCGGAAACTTAGTACATGTGTGAATACATAGACAAAACATCGTGTCCCTAGTATGCCTCTACTAGACTAGCTCGTTAATCAAAGATGGTTAAGTTTCCTAACCATAGACACGTGTTGCCATTTGATGTAATCATTAGAGAATGATGTGATGGACAAGACCCATCCGTTAGCTTAGCATAATGATCGTTTAGTTATATTGCTATTGCTTTCATCATGACTTATACATGTTCCTCTGACTATGAGATTATGCAACTCCCGAATACCGGAGGAACACCTTGTGTGCTATCAAACGTCACAACATAACTGGGTGATTATAAAGATGCTCTATAGGTGTCTCCGATGGTGTTTGTAGAGTTGGCATAGATCAAGATTAGGATTTGTCACTCCGCGTATCGGAGAGGTATCTCTGGGCCCTCTCAGTAATGCACATCACTATGAGCCTTGCAAGCAATGTGACTAATGAGTTAGTTACGGGATGATGCATTACGGAACTAGTGAAGATACTTGCCGGTAACGAGATTGATCTAGGTATGAAAATACCGACGATCAAATCTCGGGCAAGTAACATGCCGATGACAAAGGGAATAACGTATGTTGTTATGCGGTTTCACCGATAAAGATCTTCGTAGAATATGTCGGAGCCAATATGAGCATCCAGGTTCCGCTATTGGTTATTGACCAGAGATGTGTCTCGGTCATGTCTACATAGTTCTTGAACCCGCAGGGTCAGCACGCTTAACGTTTGATGATGATTTGTATTATGAGTAATGTGTTTTTGATGACCGAAATTTGTTCAGAGTCCCGGATGAGATCAGGGACATGACGAGTAGTCTCGAAATGGTTGACACATAAAGAATGATATATTGGACAATGTTATTCGGATACCGCAAGAGTTCCGAGAGGTACCGGGTAAAAACAGAGTGTCGGAGGGGTTACCGGAACCCCCCGGGGAAGTAATGGGCCAACATGGGCCTTAGGGGAGAGAGAGCAGGCCACGATGAGGTGGCGCCACCCCATGGGGAGTCCGAATAGGACTAGGGGAGGGGGCGCGGCCCCCCTTTCCCTCTCCCTCTCCCTTTCCCTTCCTTCTTACCCTTCCACCAAGTGGAATCCTACTAGGACTTGGAGTCCTAGTAGGACTCCTCTCTCTTGGCGTGCCCTACAGGGGCCGGTCGGCCTCCCCCTCTCCTCCTTTATATACGGAGGTAGGGGCACCCTAGAACACTCAAGATCAATTTTCTTAGCCGTGTGCAGTGCCCCCCTCCACAATTTACCACCTCGGTCATATTGTCGTAGTGCTTAGGCGAAGCCCTGCTCGGATCACATCATCAACCCGTCACCACGCCGTCGTTTTGAAGGAACTCTCCGTCGTCCCCAACTGGATCAAGAGGATGAGGGACGTCATCATGCTGAACGTGTGTTGAACACGGAGGTCCCATACGTTTGGTGCTAGGATCGGTTGGATCGTGAAGACGTTCGACTACATCAACCGCTTTACTAAACGCTTCCGCTTTCGGTCTACAGGGGTACGTAGACACACTCTCCCCTCTCGTTGTTATGCATCTCCTATATAGACCTTGCGTGATCATAGGATTTTTTTTTGAAATATTGCGTTTCCAAATAATGGCATCCGAGCCAGGTCTATACGTAGATGTTATATGCACGAGTAGAACACAAAGAGTTGTGGGCGATAATAGTCATACTGCTTACCACCAACGTCTTACTTTGATCCGGCGGTATTGTTGGATGAAGCGGCCCGGACCGACATTACATGACCGCGTTCATGAGACTGGTTCTACCGACGTGCTTCGCACACAAGTGGCTGGCGGGTGTCTATTTCTCCAACTTTAGTTGAATCGAGTTTGACTACGGCCGGTCCTTGTTGAAGGTTAAAACAACACAATTGACGAAAAATCATTGTGGTTTTGATGCGTAGGTAAGAACGGATCTTTCTAGAAGCCCATAGCAGCCACGTAGAACTTGCAACAACAAAGTAGAGGATGTCTAACTTGTTTTTGCAGGGCATGTTGTGATGTGATATGGTCAAGACGTGATGAAATATAAATTGTTGTATGAGATGTTCATGTTTTGCAAAAGTTATCGGCAACTGGCAGGAGCCTTTTGGTTGTCGCTTTATTGTATGAAATGCAATCGCCATGTAATTTCTTTACTTTATCACTAAGCGGTAGCAATAGTCGTGGAAGCAATAGTTGGCGAGACGACAAAGATTCTACGATGGAGATCAAGGTGTCAAGCCGGTGACAATGGAGATCATGACGATGCTTTGGAGATGGAGATCAAAGGCACAAGATGATGATGGACATATCATGTCATATATTTTGATTGCATGTGATGTTTATCCCTTATGCATCTTATTTTGCTTAGTACGGCAGTAGCATTATAAGATGATCCCTCAATAAATTTCAAGGTACAAGTGTTTTCCCTGAGTATGCACCATTGCTACAGTTCGTCGTACTGAGACACCACATGATGATCGGGTGTGATAAGCTCTACGTTCACATACAACGGGTGCAAGCCAGTTTTGCACATGTAGAATACTCGGGTTAAACTGGACGAGCCTAGCATATGCAGATATGGCCTCGGAACACTGAGACCGAAAGGTCGAACGTGAATCATAGTGATGTTCACCATTGAAAACTACTCCATCTCACGTGATGATTGGACATGGTTTAGTTGATATGGATCACATGATCATTTAGATGACTAGAGGCATCTCTATCTAAGTGAGAGTTCTCAAGTAATATGATTAACTGAACTTTAATTTATCATGAACATAGTACCTGATAGTATTTGCATGTCTATGTTGTTGTAGATCAATGGCCCGTGCTACCGTTCCTTTGAATTTTAATGCGTTCCTAGAGAAAACTAAGTTGAAAGATGGTGGTAGAAACTACACGGACTGGGTCCATAACTTGAGGATTATCCTCATTGCTGCACAGAAGAATTGCGTCCTAGAAGCACCGCTAGGTTTTCCACCCGCGCTAGCAACTACAGACATTATGAATGCCTGGCAGTCGCGTGTTGATGACTACTCCATAGTTCAGTGTGCCATGCTTTACGGCTTAGAATCGGGACTTCAAATACGTTTTGAACGTCATGGAGCATATGAGATGTTCCAGGAGTTGAAGTTAATATTTCGAGCAAATGCCCGAATTGATAGATATGAAGTCTCCAATAAGTTCTATAGCTGCAAGATGGAGGAGAATAGTTCTGTCAGTGAACATATACTCAGAATTTCTGGGTACCACAACCACTTGACTCAACTGGTTGTTAATCTTCCTGATGATAGTGTCATTGACAGAGTTCTTCAATCACTGCCACCAAGCTACAAAAGCTTCGTGATGAACTATAATATGCAAGGGATGGATAAGACAATTCCCGAGCTCTTCGCGATGCTAAAGGCTACAGAGGTAGAAATCAAGAAGGAGCATCAACTGTTGATGGTTAACAAGACCACTAATTTCAAGAAAAAGGGCAAAGGGAAGAAGGGGAACTTCAAGAAGAACGGAAAGCAAGTTGCTGCTCAAGTGTAGAAGACCAAGTCTGGACCTAAGCCTGAGACTGAGTGCTTCTACTGCAAAGGGACTGGTCACTGGAAGCAGAACTGCCCCAAGTATTTGGCGGATAAGAAGGATGGCAAAGTGAAAGGTATATTTGATACACATGTTATTGATGTGTACCTTACTAATGCTCGTAGTAGCGCCTGGGTATTTGATACTTGTTCCGTTGCTCATATTTGCAACTCGAAACAGGGTCTACAGATTAAACGAAGATTGGCTAAGGACGAGGTGACAATGCGCGTGGGAAATGGTTCCAAAGTCAATGTGATCGTTGTCGGCACGCTACCTCTACATCTACCATCGGGATTAGTTTTAGACCTAAATGATTGTTATTTGGTGCTAGTGTTGAGCATGAACATTATATCTGGATCTTATTTGATGCGAGACGGTCATTCATTTAAATCAGAGAATAATGGTTGTTTTATTTATATGAGTAATATCTTTTATGGTCATGCACCCATGATGAGTGGTTTATTTTTGTTGAATCTCGATTGTAGTGACACACATATCCATAATGTTGAAGCCAAAAGATGCAAGGTTACTAATGATAGTGCAACTTATTTGTGGCACTGTCGTTTAGGTCATATTAGTGTAAAGCGCATGAAGAAACTCCATGCTGATGGGCTTTTGGAATCACTTGATTATGAATCACTTGATGCTTGCGAACCATGCCTCATGGGCAAGATGACTAAGACTCCGTTCTCCGGAACAATGGAGCGAGAAAATGACTTACTAGAAATAATACATAATGATGTGTGCGGTCCGATGAGTGTTGAGGCTCGCGGCGGGTATCGTTATTTTCTGACCTTCACAGGTGATTTGAGCAGATATGGATATATCTACTTGATGAAACATAAGCCTGAAACATTTGAAAAGTTCTAAGAATTTCAGAGTAAAGTGGAAAATCATTATAACAAGAAAATAAAGTTTCTACGATCTGATCGTGGAGGTGAATATTTGAGTTATGAGTTTGGTCTTCATTTGAAACAATGTGGAATAGTTTCGCAACTCCCGCCACCTGGAACACCACAGCGTAATGGTGTCTCTAAACGTCGTAGCCATACTTTATTAGATATGGTGCGATCTATGTTGCCTCTTATTGATTTACCGCTATCATTTTGATGTTATGCTTTAGAGACAGCTGCATTCATGTTAAATAGGGCACCATCTAAATCCGTTTAGACGACACCATATGAACTGTGGTTTGGCAAGAAACCTAAGCTGTTGTCGGTGTACAAAAGTAGGGGCTCTCCTTTTGACCCCTTTACTTGTGCACGGGCAGTCAGAGCCACGCGCCGCGACCACACTTAGCAAGGCAGAGGAGGGAAGACGGAGAGAAGGCCAAGCCCAAGACAACCAAGGCAACGCCGAGACCAGAGACACGAAGAGCAAAAGGGCGAGGTGGACTCCCCCGGCAAGAACCTTGCCGGGGTGGCCTCCACGGCCCTGGCAAGAGCCTTGCCGGGGCAACCCACCTGACGCCAACGGAGTGAGCCACCCTTGAGCCCGACGGCTCCAACACCGCCAAAAACTACATTGGAACCAGGGCTCGGGAGGCACCTCCATAGTGGCATGCAGATCTTTGTGAATACCATCAATATACGAGATCAAATGAGGACCAGAAGACGACGACCCTCGGCGGGATCCTAGCTGAGGGTATCCACATCTTGCTGGGGACAACTGCGGCGCCACAGAAAGACTCTTGCCGGGGCCCCCGGCAAGATCCTTGCCGAGGGCACCAGCGAGGCCACGACCAGGCCCACGCCTGCCAAGATTCCACCGCCGTCCCCAAGCAGCTGCAAGCTCAACCAGCTGGGCAGGCGCCTGCGTGGCGACGTGCGACCTCTACACCGACTCAAGCAAGCTCCTGTGTGGTGGCATGCAAGTCTTCCTGAAGGCTCCACCACCGCGCCAGCCCAGCAGCTAGCCAACGTGGCGCCACGGCGCCCCGTCAGCTCGGACGCGTGTCGAAGCCAGGTGAGGCGGCGACAGCTGGGACATGTTTCCTTGCCATCCCCGATAAAGTGAGAGGGGCACATCGGCAGCGCATTAAATGCATTTGTCCAACGTGCGACAGGATAGACTCATCCATTGTACGCCTTTCCACCTCCTGTGTGCCATTGTGGCGACCCCTTTTGCCTATAAAAGGAGGCCTGAGGCGACCAGGAGATGGATTCGGCTCTTTTGGGCTCTTTTGGGCAAGTTGTACCCCGCAGCTAGCTCAAGAACACAAGAACACTCAAATGCATGCACCAAAGCAGGACTACGTTATTACGCATCCTCGCGGGCCAAACCTGGGTAAACGATCCGTGTGCTTCCTGTCAGACCCGCTCTTTGTACAACCTCGCGCTTGCTAACCGTAGAAGGGATCCCAGTGACTCCATAGGTGTCGTTTTCCACCGACATCTTTGGCGCGCCAGGTAGGGGGCGCAGTTGTGACAATCCAGTCTTGCAGTTAGCCTAGCAGTTCTTCATAGCCATGGCTCCCAAGAAGAAGACGATCACGGTGATCAGTTCATTTGGAGCCGGACGGCCCGCCCCGGTGCAGGCGAGCAGCGGGCCGGTGGCGGATAGAACCCGAGGTGCGGCTCGCGAGCACCAACACCGCTCTGGCAATCAGAGCCTAGCGAGCGGCGCCGTTCGTGCGCGAGACGACGGGTCGCACGCCGCCAGATCCAACGGCAGAGCTGGGACCCCCGGAGGCGGTGCCGGGCCATCCAAGGGTGGCGCGGCGACCTCCAGGTCGCCTAAGCCCGTGCCCGCTATGCGCTCTTCCTAGGGCGCGCGCGACGAGCAGCATCGCCACACTGGAGACCCCGGGCGCCGCCGTGGGAAGAGTCCCGTGCATCACTCGCGGGACAGAGGAAGCCAACATGCCCGCCGAAGTGCTGGCAAAAATGGCGTGCAGCCGCAGGGCCGTGATGGAGCTCCTCCTAACGCGGTTAGGAGTCGGAGCGCGTCACGGTCCACGCAGCTTTCGCCGCCGCCTTCTACTTCTCGAGCTTGCGTTGGATTTCCCCGAAGAGGAGAGGATGATGCAGCACAGTAGCGTAAGTATTTCCCTCAGTTTTTGAGAACCAAGGTATCAATCCAGTAGGAGACCACGCGCAAGTCCCTCGTACCTGCACAAAACGATAGCTACTCGCAACCAACGCTTAGGGGTTGTCAATCCCTTCACGGTCACTTACGAGAGTGCGATCTGATAGAGATAATATTTTTGGTATTTTTGGTATAAAGATGCAAAGTAAAAGTAAAAGCAAAGCAAGTAAATAAAGTGATGGAGATTGATATGATGAGAATAGACCCGGGGGCCATAGGTTTCACTAGTGGCTTCTCTCAAGAGCATAAGTATTCTACGGTGGGTGAACAAATTACGGTTGAGCAATTGACAAAATTGAGCATAGTTATGAGGTTATCTAGGCAATGATCATGTATATAGGCATCACGTCCGTGACAAGTAGACCGAAACGATTCTGCATCTACTACTATTACTCCACTCATCGACCGCTATCCAGCATGCATCTAGAGTATTAAGTTAGAAACAGAGTAACGCCTTAAGCAAGATGACATGATGTAGAGGAATAAATTCATGCAATATGATAAATACCCATCTTGTTATCCTCGATGGCAACAATACATTACGTGCCTTGCAACCCTTTACACATCGGGTAAGGTCACCGCAAGATTGAACCCAAAGCTAAGCACTTCTCCCATTGCAAGAACTACCAATCTAGTTGGCCAAACCAAACGGATAATTCGAAGAGACTTGCAAAGATAACTTAATCATACATAAAAGAATTCAGAGAAGAATCAAATATTTTCCATAGATAAGCTGGATCATAAAGCCAAAATTCATCGGTCTCAACAAACACACCGCAAAAACAAGATTACATCAAATAGATCTCCACAAGAGAGGGGGAGAACATTGTATTGAGATCCAAAAAGAGAGAAGAAGCCATCTAGCTACTAACTATGGACCCGAAGGTCTGAAGTAAACTACTCACACTTCATCGGAGGGGCTATGGTGTTGATGTAGAAGCCCTCCGTGGTGGATGCCCCCTCCGACGGAGCTCCAGAACAGGCCCCAAGATGAGATCTCGTGGATACAGGAAGTTACGGCGGTGGAATTAGGTTTTTGGCTCCGTCCCCGATCTGTTGGGGGTACGTAGGTATATATAGGAGGAAGGAGTACGTCGGTGGAGCGTCAGGTGGCCCACGAGGCAGGGCGCGCCCCACCCTCGTGACCTCCTCTCGCACTCCTTGAGTAGGGTCCAAGTCTCCGGATCACGCTCGTGAGAAAATCACGCTCCCAAGGTTTCATTCCGTTTGGACTCCGTTTGATATTCCGTTACTTCGAAACACTGAAATAGGCAAAAAAACATCAATTCTCGGTTGGGCCTCCGGTTAATAGGTTAGTCCCAAAAATAATATAAAAGTGGAAAATAAAGCCCATTATAGTCCAAAACAATAGATAAAGTAGCATGGAGCAATCAAAAATTATAGATACGTTGGAGATGTATCAGGCATCCCAAAGCTTAATTCCTGCTCGTCCTCGAGTAGGTAAATGATAAAAAGAGAATTTTTGATGCGGAGTGATACTTTGGCATAATTTCAATGTAAATCTTCTTAATTGTGATATGAATATTCAGATCCGAAAGATTCAAGAGAAAAGTTCATATTGACATAAAAATAATAATACTTCAAGCATACTAATCAAAATAATTATGTCATCTCAAAATAACATGGCCAAAGAAAGTTCATCCCTACAAAATCATATAGTTAGGCTATGCTTCATTTTCATCACAGAAAGATGTTCCCAACTTCTATACCCCCGATGACAAGCCAAGCAATTGTCTCATACTTAAATAATCTCAAACCTTTTCAACCTTCACGCAATACATGAGCGTGAGCCATGGATATAGCACTATGGGTGGAATAGAATATGATGATGGGGATTGTGGAGAAGACAAAAGGAGAAAGTCTCACATTGACGAGGATAATCAACGGGCTATGGAGATGCCCATCAATTGATGTCAACATGAGGAGTAGGGATTGCCATGCAACGGATGCACTAGAGCTATGAATGCTCAACAAAAGAAAACTAGTGGGTGTGCATCCAACTTGCTTGCTCATGAAGACCTAGGGCATTTGAGGAAGCCCATCGTAGGAATATACAAGGCAAGTTCTGTAATGAAAAATTCCCACTAGTATATGAAAGTGATAACATATGAGACTCACTATATGAAGAACGAGGTGCTACTTTGAAGCACAAAATATGAGACTCATTACATGAAGAACAAGGTGCTACTTTGAAGCACAAAATATGAGACTCATTACGTGAAGAACATGGTGCTACTTTGAAGCACAAGTGTGGAAAAAGAGATAGTAGCATTGCCCTTTTTTTGGGCCTTTCTTTTTTTTGGCCTTTCTCTTTTTTTGGGCAATGCTCTAATAATGATGATCATCACACTTCTATTGATTACAACATGAGGATTACAACTCGAAACTAGAACAAGGTATGACTCTATATGAATGCCTCCGGCGGTGTACCGGGATGGTGCAATGAATCAGGAGTGACATGTATGAAAATAATGAATGGTGGCTTTGCCACAAATACGATGTCAACTACATGATCATGCAATGGCAATATGACAAAAGTAATGTATGTCATAATAATGATGGTGGAAGTTGCATGGCAATATATCTCGGAATGGCTATGGAAATGCCATAATAGGTAGGTATGGTGGCTGTTTTGAGGAAGATATAAGGAGGTTTATGTGTGATAGAGCGATCGTATCACGGGGTTTGATGCACCGCTAAGTTTGCGCCAACTCTCAATGTGAGAAAGGGCAATGCATGGTACCAAGAGGCTAGCAATGGCGGAAAGGTAAGAGTGCGATAATCCATGGACTCAACATTAGTCAAAAGAACTCATATACTTATTGCAAAAATTTATAAGTCATCAAAATTCAAGTACTACGCGCATGCTCCTAGGGGGATAGATTGGTAGGAAAAGACCATCGCTCGTCCCCGACCGCCACTCATAAGGATGCACAAGCCAGGTACACTTCATGCTTCAAATTTGTTACACAACTTTAACCATACGTGCATGCTACGGGACTTACAAATTTCAACACAAGCATTTATCAAATTCACAACTACTCAACCAGCATGACTTTGATATTGTTACCTCCATATCTCAAAACAATCATCAAGCATCAAACTTATCTTAGTATTCAACGCACTCAAAAGAAAGTTTCACATATCTTGAACACCAAGTATATTAACATTAAGCAAATTACCATGCTATTAACGACTCTCAAAATAATATAAGTGAAGCATGAGAGATCAAGTTTCTTTAAAACAAATCCACCAGCGTGCTCTAAAAGATCTAAGTGAAGCACTAGATCAAAAATTATCACGCTCAAAAAGATATAAGTGAAGCACTATAGCAAACTATCAAGCTCAAAAGATATAAGTAAAGCACATAGAGTATTCTATCAAATTCTAATTCATATATGGCTCTCTCAAAAGTTGTGTACAGCAAGGATGATTGTGGTAAACTAGCAAGCATAGACTCAAATAATACAAGACACTCCAAGCAAAACACATATCATGTTGGTGAATAAAAATATAGCTCCAAGTAAATTACCGATGGAAGTGGACAAAAGAGGGGATGCCTTCCGGGGCATCCCCAAGCTTTGACTTTTTGGTGTCCTTGGATTATCTTGGAGGTGCCATGGGAATCCCCAAGCTTAGGATCTTGCCACTCCTTGTTCCATAATCCATCAAAAGAATTCACCCAAAACTTGAAAACTTCACAACACAAAACTCAATAGAAATCTCGTGAGCTCCGTTAGAGAAAGAAAACAAAAGACTACTTTAAGGTACTGTAATGAACTCATTCTTTATTTATATTGGTGTTAAATCTACTGTATTCCAACTTCTCTATGGATCATAAATTATTTTACTAGCCATAGATTCATCAAAATAAGCAAACAACACACGCAAAACAGAATCTATCAAAAACAGAACAGTCTGTAGTAATCTGTAACTAACGCAAACTTCTGGAAGCCAAAAAATTCTACCAAACTTCGAAGACCTGTACAATTTGTTTATTGATCATCAGAAATTGGAATCATTATTTTATCATGTTCTGGTGATTTTTAACAATTCGGGCACTGAGCACAAAGATTCTGGAAATTACAGCAAGAACAAATAACTATCATCTAAGAAGATCCAATAGGTCCAACTTGGCACAAACACTAATTAAAAGATAAAATCACATCTAAATAGAGTCTAGATGGATTATTTTATTCCTAAACATAAACAAAAACAAAAAAACACAAAATAAAATTGGGTTGCCTCCCAACAAGCGCTATCGTTTAACGCCCCTAGCTAGGCATAAAAGCAAGGATAGATCTAGGTATTGCCATCTTTGGTGGGCAATCCATAAGTGGCTCTCATGATAGATTCATATGGTAATTTTATTTTATTTCTAGGAAAGTGTTCCATGCCCTTTTTTAATGGAAATTGGAATCTAATATTCCCTTCCTTCATATCAATAATTGCACCAATCGTTCTAAGGAAAGGTCTACCAAGAATAATAGGACATGAAGGATTGCAATCTATATCAAGAACGATAAAATCTACGGGCACATAATTCCTATTTGCAACAATAAGAACATCATTAATTCTTCCCATAGGCTTTTTAATAGTGGAATCCGCAAGATGCAAGTTTAGAAAGCAATCATCAAAATCACGGAAATCTAGCAAATCACGCAAAGTTTTCGGAATAGTAGAGACACTAGCACCCAAATCACACAAAGCATGAAACTCATAATTTTTAATTTTAATTTTAATAGTAGGTTCCCACTCATCATGGAGTTTCCTAGGGATAGAAACTTCCAACTCAAGCTTTTCTTCATAAGATTGCATCAAGGCATCAACAATGTGTTCGGTAAAAGCCTTATTTTGACTATAAGCATGAGGAGAATTTAGCACGGATTGCAACAAGGAAATACAATCAATTAAAGAGCAATTTTCATAATTAAATTCCTTGAGATCCAAAACAGTGGGTTTAGCAACATCTAGATTTCTATTTCTTTCAATCCCACTTTTATCAATTTCATCATTAAGATCTAAAAACTCAGAATTCTTAGAACGCCTTCTAGGTAAAGGAAGATAATATTCAGTTTCATCAAGATTCATATTGCAAAACAAAGATTTAATAGGGGGCGTATCAATAACTTTTAGATCTTCATCTTGATTTTCATAGGAATTAGAAGAACACACTTTAATAAAGGCATCTTTGGAAGCACACATCCTAGCGGTTCTTTCTTTGCACTCATCAATGGAAATTCTCATAGCTTTGAGAGACTCATTGATATCATGCTTAGGAGGAATAGATCTAACCTTTAAAGAATTAACATCAAGAGAAATTCTATCAACGTTCCTAGCCAAATCATCAACTTTAAGTAATTTCTCTTCAAGCAAAGCATTGAAATTCTTTTGCGAATTCATAAACTCTTTAACACTACTCTAAAATTCAGAGGGCATCTTATTAAAATTTCCATAAGAGTTGTTGTAGGAATTTCCATAATTATTAGAAGGATTACTAGGATAAGGCCTAGGATTAAAATTCCCTCTATACACGTTGTTTCCAAAACTATTCCTACCAACAAAATTCACATCCATAGATTCATTATTATTCTCAATCAAGGTAGATAAAGGCATATTATTGGGATCAGAAGAAACACTCTTAGCAAATAAATTCATAAGTTCATCCATCTTTCCACTCAAAACATTGATTTCTTCTATAGCATGCACCTTTTTATTAGTAGATCTTTCAGTATGCCATTGAGAATAATTAACCATAATATTATCTAGGAGTTTAGTAGCATCTCCTAAAGTGATTTCCATAAAAGTGCCTCCCGCGGCCGAATCTAAAAGATTTCTAGAAGCAAAATTCAATCCGGCATAAATTTTTTGTATAATCATCCATAGGTTCAAACCATGAGTAGGAAAATTACATAGCATTAATTTCATTCTCTCCCAAGCTTGTGCAACATGTTCATGATCAAGTTGCTTAAAATTCCTTAATCTTAGCGGGAGGAAAATACTTAGAGATAAAAGCATCTTTGCACTTGTTCCAAGAATCAATACTATTTTTAGGCAAAGATGAAAACCACGCTTTAGCATGATCTCTAAGCGAAAAAGGAAATATCTTCAATTTAACGACATGATTATCGACATTTTTTTTCTTTTGCACATCACATAAATCAATGAAGCCATTCAGATGAGTAGCGGCATCTTCGCTAGGAAGGCCGGCGAATTGATCTTTCATAACAAGATTCAACAAAGCAGTATTGATTTCACAAGATTCGGTACTGGCAAGAGGAGCAATCGGAGTGCTAAGGAAATCATTATTATTGGTATTGGTGAAGTCACACAATTTGGTGGCATCTTGAGCCATCGCGACAAACAAGCAAACTAACACACGAGCAAACAAAAGGCAAAGGAAAAAGGCGAAGGGAAAAAGAGGAGGAGATTGGGAAAGAGAGGGCGAATAAAATGGCAAGGGTGAAGTGGGGGAGAGGAAAACGAGAGGCAAATGGCAAATAATGTAATGCGAGAGATAGGGATTGTGATGGGTACTTGGTATGTTGACTTTTGCGTAAGCCTCCCCGGCAACGGCGCCAGAAATTCTTCTTGCTACGTCTCGAGCTTGCGTTGGATTTCCCCGAAGAGGAGAGGATATTGCAACACAATAGCGTAAGTATTTCCCTCAGTTTTTGAGAACCAAGGTATCAATCCAGTAGGAGACCACGCGCAAGTCCCTCGTGACCTGCACAAAACGGTAGCTACTCGCAACCAACGCTTAGGGGTTGTCAATCCCTTCACGGTCACTTACGAGTGAGATCTGATAGAGATAATATTTTGGTATTTTTGGTATAAAGATGCAAAGTAAAAGTAAAAGCAAAGCAAGTAAATAAAGTGATGGAGATTGATATGATGAGAATAGACCGGGGCCATAGGTTTCACTAGTGGCTTCTCTCAAGAGCATAAGTATTCTACGGTGGGTGAACAAATTACTGTTGAGCAATTGATGAATTGAGCATAGTTATGAGGTTATCTAGGCAATGATCATGTATATAGGCATCACGTCCGTGACAAGTAGACCAAACGATTCTGCATCTACTACTATTACTCCACTCATCGACCGATATCCAGCATGCATCTAGAGTATTAAGTTAAAAACAGAGTAACGCCTTAAGAAAGATGACATGATGTAGAGGAATAAATTCATGCAATATGATAAATACCCCATCTTATTATCCTCGATGGCAACAATACAATACGTGCCTTGCAACCCTTTCTGTCACTGGGTAAGGTCACCGCAAGATTGAACCCAAAGCTAAGCACTTCTCCCATTGCAAGAACTACCAATCTAGTTGGCCAAACCAAACGGATAATTCGAAGAGACTTGCAAAGATAACTTAATCATACATAAAAGAATTCAGAGAAGAATCAAATATTTTCCATAGATAAGCTGGATCATAAAGCCACAATTCATCGGTCTCAACAAACACACCGCAAAAAGAAGATTACATCGAATAGATCTCCACAAGAGAGGGGGAGAACATTGTATTGAGATCCAAAAAGAGAGAAGAAGCCATCTAGCTACTAACTATGGACCCGAAGGTCTGAAGTAAACTACTCACACTTCATCGGAGGGGCTATGGTGTTGATGTAGAAGCCCTCCGTCGTGGATGCCCCCTCCGGCGGAGCTTCGGAACAGGCCCCAAGATGGGATCTCGTGGATACAGGAAGTTACGGCGGTGGAATTAGGTTTTTGGCTCCGTCCCCGATCTGTTGGGGGTACGTAGGTATATATAGGAGGAAGGAGTACGTCGGTGGAGCGTCAGGGGGCCCACGAGGCAGGGGGCGCGCCCCTCACCCTCGTGACCACCTCTTGCACTCCTTGGAGTAGGGTCCAAGTCTCCTGGATCACGTTCGGTGAGAAAATCACGTTCCCGAAGGTTTCATTCTGTTTGGACTCCGTTTGATATTCTGTTTCTTCGAAACAATGAAATAGGCAAAAAAACAGCAATTCTGGGCTGGGCCTCCGGTTAATAGGTTAGTCCCAAAAATAATATAAAAGTGGAAAATAAAGCCCATTATTGTCCAAAACAATAGATAAAGTAGCATGGAGCAATCAAAAATTATAGATAGTTGGAGACGTATCATCGCCCATGCCGGCAGAAGCTTTGGCGCGCGCATAGTTGCTCCTCGACTTCCCTCCTACTGCGGAGAAGCTCGACGAATGGAGAGCCACCATCCGTAGCCTCGTTGGCGTCGCCAACAAAGACGAGCCACAACCAGCAAGGCCCTTGTGCAGGCGCTCCGTCGAGCCGCCGCACGCCAGTGGTGGAAGGACCGTGGGTGCGGCAGCCACGATGCACTCTCCTCCTCCACGCCAGCCGCCGCGGGTGTTGATCCGTCGTGATGACGCTTGTGATAATATTTCCATAGCGTCGTCCGATCCACGGACCCACCGTGACCAGCGCCAAGTTCTTCGGGAGCGAGCCCATGAAGACGCTCAGACCACCATCGAGCGCCAGCGCGATACACGTCACCAGTCAAATCGGCGGGCAGGGCCCGCTACGGACCACCCAGCTCCGGGAGGCTCTAGCGGCCTACCTTACGAGGTGGGTTGCCCAGCCTTTACCCGTGAGCTGCGGCAGTTCCAGTGGCCGTCCCATCGCACGTTCAAGCCTGACGTCGGCAAGAAGTACAATGGCAAGACTCACCCGTCGGAGTTCCTCAGCATCTACACCATCGCGATGCAAGCCGCTGGAGCTTGCGATGACAAGGTGCTTGCCAACTACTTCCCGTTGGCCCTGAAGCCCAATGTCATGTCCTGGTTGATGCACTTGCCGGCGGATTCCATTTCTTCTTGGTCGGACCTGTGTCATGAGTTCGTTGGTGCCTTCACTGGAAGCCACCAAGCTCATGGCCAGGCGAGTTATTTACATATCATTCCCCCGAAGTAAGGTGAAAACCTGCGCAAGTACATACAGAGGTTCAGCCGAGTGCAATACAACATCCCAAATGTTCATCCTGCCATTGTGATCAGCGTATTCCATCAGAATGTGCAACCGCAAGATGCGTGAAGAGCTGGCAATGAACAAGGTCAGGGATGTGGCCGAACTTTACGTTCTGGCGGATAGATGTGCTCGAGTTGAAGAGGAGAGGAAGTACCCCAGCGAAGACGCCGGCGCGGAAACTGACTCTACTGACAAAGACACCGCCGCCCTGACGAAGAAGGGCCGGCGTCGCAACAAGAAACGCAAGGGCAAGGTTGTGCTTGCTGTCGAGGGATCTGATGACACTGGCGCTGCCAAGAAGGCCAAGGCAGAGGACCCCGACAAGGAGATTGCCGGGTGCACCGCTTGCTGGGCCTTGGCAGCTGCCGACAAGCCAGGGGCTCCGACAAGCAGTATTGCAAGATCCACCGCACCAAGGGCCACGACCTCCAGAACTGCCGGCAAGTCGACCTGCTTGCTGAGAAGCAAAAGGCCGAGTATGAGACACGGGACAAGGAAAAGGGTCAGGATGGTGCTGAAGGATCCGACAAGAAGTGTGGCGGCCAAGGAGGTCACTGCAGCAAGGATAACCAGCAAGAGAGGCCCGCCCGGGGCCGCGACAAGAGGCAGGAAGACGATGTTCATGACAAGGACGATGAGTCCAGCGAGCATGAGTTCCAGAAGGCTACGGAGGCCATGTGCGTCGATGGTGGTGCCTCGCTAATACTTCTCACCGCCAGCTCAAGCAGTGGGCACGTGAGATCACAACAGCAGAGCCCTCGTTCGGTGCTCAGAAGCCACTGAAGTGGTCCAGCACGCCCCTCATCTTCGATGTCAAGGACCACCCCGACCGCACAACTGCGGTCGGGTGTTTGCCGTTGTTGGTCTCACCAACGATACGCAACCTCAAGGTGAACAAGATGCTGGTTGACAGCGGGGCCAGCCTGAACTTGATTTCACTCGTTGTGATCAAAAGGCTGCAAATTCCTGATGGAGACCTCGAGGAAACGGGTACGTTTCAAGGGGTCAACCCGGGAAGGAGCCAGCCGAAGGGGAAGGTCACATAGCCTGTGACATTCGAAGGTGAGTTGAACTACAGGACAGAGAGAATTGTCTTCGACATAGCCGAGATCCCCTTACCCTACAACGGGATCCTCGGCCGCCCGGCACTAGCCAAGTTCATGGCGGCGTCGCACTACGCCTACAACACGCTGAAGATGCCTGGGCCGATGACCATCATCACCGTCCCCTCCGATAAGAAGGACGCGCTGATCTGCATTGACCAGCTCTACCGGGAAGTAGTTGCAGCAGCTGCCGCCAAGGCACTTGCTCCTGCCACTGAAGCCCCCGGGGGGGAAGAAGAGGACCGGAAAGACCTCTTGCACCCACTCCGGCAAGCGCACCTATTTGGAGTGTTGTGCTACCATCGAGGACATGCCAGAGAGCTCCACCGGCAAGAGCAAGAAATCCAGAGTTGCACCACCAAAGACCAAGAGGTTATCCGTCAAGGAGGATGGCACGGGAGGGGCTTTCACCATAAGCTCCACCCTCGATAGCAAATAGGAAAGCGTACTCATCACCTTCCTCCGGGCGAATGTGGACGTGTTTGCATGGCAAGCATCCGACATCCCCGGCGTTCCCAGGGAGTTGATTGAGCACCATCTTGTTGTTTGCCCTCATGCGCGACCCGTCAAGCAGAGGGTCAGGAAGCAGGCTTTGGAACGGCAGGAGTTCATCACAGAGGAGATTAGGAAGTTAGAAGCGGCAGACTTGGTGAGAGGAGTGCTCCATCCGACGTGGTTGGCCAATCCGGTGGTAGTGCGCAAGGCAAATGGGAAGTGGAGGCTGTGTATTGACTACACAGACATCAATAAGGCTTGTCCTAAGGACCCCTTCACGTTGCCGCACATCGACCAGATTGTTGACTCCGCGGCAGGGTGTGATCTGTTGTCATTCCTTGATGCCTACTCAGGATACCACCAGATTTTCATGACGAAAGAAGACGAAGAGAACACAACATTCATCACCCCATGTGGTACGTATTGCTTTTTACAGATGCCTTTCGGGTTGAAGAGTGCTGGCTCGACATTCGGAAGGGCGGTCCAAATTGGTTTTGAGCCACAGCTACATAGAAATATGGAAGCTTATATGGATGACATAGTGGTCAAAACCAAGGACATGGCAACCCTTGTATAAGACTTAGAAGAGACGTTTGCCAACCTACACAAGATCAACCTCAAGCTAAACCCTGAGAAGTGTGTCTTCGGCGTCCCGTCCGGCAAACTTCTCGGGTTCTTTGTGTCGCAGTGTGGGATCGAGGCAAACCCGGACAAGATCAAGGCTATTGAGCAGATTGAGGCACCCAAGCGGATCAAGGATGTGCATCGGCTCACCGGCTGCGTTGCCGCCATGAGCAGAATCATCTCCAAGTCTGCTGAGCGTGCCCTTCCCTTTTTCAAGATCTTGAAAAAGGAGGGCCCAATGGAGTGGACCCCAGAGACCGACGCGGCGTTGCAGGATCTGAAGAAATACCTTTCCACTACGCCAATACTGGTTGTGCCTAAACCACAAGAACCGTTGCTGCTATATCTAGCAGCAACGAATCAAGTGGTTAGTGCCGCGTTAGTAGCGCAGAGGGAGGTCGATGAAGAGGTAGTGGCGACGGCAAGACTGGCGGATGGCAAGCCAGAGACTCCCCCGGCAGGGCCTGATGCCGGCAAGGCAAGGCCCCCGGCAGGGTCTGACGCCATCAGGACAGGGCCCATGCAATCAAATGAAGGGGTGCAGAAGAAGAAGATGATGCAACACCCAGTTTACTTTGTCAGCTCCCTCCTGCAGGGGGCTAGGTCGAGGTACTCTGGTGTGCAGAAATTGCTCTTTGGCCTGCTTATGGCCTCAAGGAAGTTGCGTCACTACTTCCAAGCACACGAAATCACCGTCTTCACCTGCCTCCCATTGAAACGGATACTGCACAACCCAGACGCAACCGGAAGGATTGTGGAGTGGGCCTTGGAATTATCAAGCTTTGATTTGAAGTTCGAAAGTACTTCGACAATCCAGAGCAGAGTCTTGGCGGAGTACATTGCAGAATGGACCTCAATGCCAGACGAGGAAATCCAGGAGACCACTCTCCCTGGAAAGAAGCAAGTCACAATTGGATCACTGTACTTTGACGAGGCCTTCTCGCTGCAAGGCGCTGGTGCTGGTGTGCTGCTCGTCGCACCCACCGGAGAGCACCTGAAGTATGTGATCCAGATGCACTTTCCCAGGGAGATGTCCACAAACAACACTACTGAGTACGAAGGGTTGCTTGCCGGACTCAGGATCGTGGCAGACCTCGGGGTCAAGAAGCTCTTCGTCAGGGGTGATTCGCAGCTTGTCATGAGGCAAGTCAACAAAGATTACCAGAGCCCGTTGATGGAGGCCTACGTAGATGAGGTGAGGAAGCTGGAGGAGCGCTTTGATGGTATACTGGCGGAGCACGTCCCCCGAGCAGAGAACGACATCACCGATTACCTGTCAAAGCGTGCTGCATTCAAGCTACCTGTGGAACCAGGTACCTTTGTGCTTCGGTTAACTCAACCATCTGTTGAACCATCAACAGAGCAGAACAAGCGGAGGAAATCAGGCCCCGACAAGTACTTTCCCACCGAGCCCCCTAGAGCCTCCGGCAAGGATATTTCCATGGATACTGAGCCTGCCGATGAGCAACTGACTCCGGCAGGGCGTCAAGCCCCGGCCGTAGAGACAACCGCTCCTATGGCAGAAGAAATGCCTTTGGTCCTTGCCGTTGAGCCCCAGGCTCCGGCATGGGCACTGCATACCATCCGATTCCTCCAAACAGGGGAGCTTCCTGAGGAGCAGGAAGAAGCGGAGAAATTAGCCCGTTGGTCTGCCATGTATCAGTTCGTAGACGACCTCCTGTACCGGAAAAGACCGAACGGTGTGAAATTGAAGTGCATTCCCCGGGAGGAAGGACTAGAGCTGTTGGCGGAGATACATGGAGGCATATGTGGCTCCCACATAGGGTCGAGGGCCCTTGCCGGCAAGGTTTCTTCTGGCCCACTGCCCTCCAGGATGCAACGACACTAGTAACCAAGTGTGAAGCGTGTCAGTTCCATTCGAAGAAGCTTCATCAACCAGCTCAAGCCCTTCAAACAATCCCTCTCTCCTGGCCATTTTCGGTCTGGGGGCTTGACATACTGGGCCCCTTCCCCCGTGCTATCGGGGGCTTTGAGTACTTGTACGCTGCAATCGACAAGTTCACAAAGTGGTCGGAGGTGGAAGCAGTGAGGAAGGTGACAGCACAGTCAGCCGTCAAGTTCTTCAAGGGACTAGTCTGCCATTTTGGTGTGCCAAACAGAGTCATCACCGACAACGACACATAGTTCACAAGCCACACCTTCATGCAGTACATCCAAGACCTCGGCAGCAAGGTCTGTTTTTCTTCCGTGGCACACCCACGGAGCAATGGCCATGCAGAGAGGGCAAATGCTGAAGTGTTGCGAGGCCTGAGGACAAAGACTTTTGACAGGCTGCACAAGAGTGGAAAGCGCTGGATTGATGAGATGCCGGCGGTTCTTTGGTCGATCAGGACGACGCCAAATCGAGCCACCGGCCAGACACCCTTTTCCCTGGTATACGGGGCAGAAGCAGTTCTTCCCTACGGAACTCATATACGGGTCACCTCAAGTGCTCGCTTACGACGAGCTTGAGCAAGAGCAATTGCGGCAAGATGACGCAACGGTCCTTGAGGAAGATCGTCTTTGGGCGGCTGTGAGAGCAGCACGCTACCAGCAAGCCTTGTGCCGCTACCATAGCCGCAAGGTTCATGCCCGAAGCTTTGAGGAAGGTGACCTTGTTCTTCGGTGCATTTAATCGGCTAAGAATTCCAACAAGTTGAAGCCAAAGTGGGATGGCCCTTATCGGGTAATACGAGTCACCAGACCTGGCGCAGTCTGCCTGGAGACCGAAGATGCTGTTCCAGTGAGCAACTCCTGGAACATTGAACATCTTCGCAAGTTTTACCCATAAGGCGCGGTTGCCGGGCCTCCCAGCAAGCCACCTTTTGTATAAGCTTTGCCGGCAAGTTATGTAACCCTCTGTACAAAGCTAGGCGCATACCCTGAGCATAAATAAATGAAGCGCTGGCGCCCTAAGTTTTAGCATGCATGCTAGGTCAAGTATCTCCCTCGGTTAGGGTTGATAGTGCTTAGCGGCGGCTAACCCCTAGCATAGAGGTTGAGTGTACATATTCCTGTTCTTTTCTATCCACTTTTGGTTCGCAGGGCACGTGGATACGTCTGCTGAGCTACTTGGGAGAAAGAGAACGAACCGACGCTCTGGCCCCGTGTGACGCCCCCGATTCAATCGTACACTAATCATACACGCAAACGTGTACGATCAAGATCAGGGACTCACGGGAAGATATCACAACACAACTCTAAAATAAAATAAGTCATACAAGCATCATAATACAAGCCAGGGCCTCGAGGGCTCGAATACAAGTGCTCGATCATAGACGAGTCACGGAAGCAACAATATCTGAGTACGACATAAGTTAAACAAGTTGCCATAAGATGGCTAGCACAAACTGGGATACAGACGACAGAGGCGCAGTATCCTGCCTGGATCCTCCTAACTACTCCTGGTCGCCGCCGCCGGGCTGCACGTAGTAGTAGGCACCTCCGGGTAGTAGTCGCCATCGACGGTGGCGTCGCCCCTGGGCTCCATCGTCTGGTCGCAGAATCGAGTAGAGATAGGGGAAAAGGGGAACAAGGCAACCGTGATTACTCATCCAAAGTACTGCAAGCAAGGATCTACACTACATATGCATGGATATATGTGTAAAGGGCCATATCATGGACTGAATCGCAGAATGCCGTAATAAGAGAGGATAGCTAATCCCGTCGAAGACTATGCTTCGCAGCCTCCGCCTTGCAACATGTAGAAGGGAGTAGACCAAGTCCTCCAAGTAGCATCACATAGCAATAATCCTACCCGCGATCCCCTCCTCGTATCCACGAGAGAGAGCGACCACCGTTGTATCTCGCACTTGGAAGGGTGTGTTTTATTAAGTATCCGGTTCTAGTTGTCATAAGGTCAAGGTACAACTCCAAGTCGCCCATTATCAAGATCACGGCTATTCAATAGATTAACTTCCCTGCAGGGTGCACCACATAACCCAACACGCTTGATCCCATTTGGCCGACACACTTTCACTCGTCATGCCCGCAGCATGAAGATCAACACGTCGAGCCCCACCTAGGCACAACAGAGAGGCCAGCACGCGGTCTAAACCTAAGCGCATAGGGGTCTGGGCCCATCGCCTCGAAAGCACACCTGCACGCTATGCGTCTGTGGCGGAAGCAGACCTAGCCTAGTGGCGTTCCAGGTCCAATCCGGTGCGCGCCGCCAACATCGACGTCACGAAGTGCCGGTGATACCACGGCGCCGAGTGCCCATATCTTTCCCACGAAGTTGGTTAGTGCGATAGGCCCGTGAGCAGACTCAGATCAAATACCAAGATCTCGTTAAGCGTGTTAAGTATCCGCGAACGCTGAACAGGCCAGCCCACCTCTCTCCTAGGCGGTCTCAACCTGCCCTGCCGCTCCGCCACAATGATCCATCCGAGGGCCGCCGGGACAAAGGTCCTTTCAGCCCCAATCCGTGAATCACTCTGGTGCTCCACAAGCCGAATTCGCCTTTAGTCACCACATGTATCATGTATAAGTATAGATATACTCGTGATCACCTCCCGAGTGATCACGGCCCGATAGTATAGCACAGCAGATTTAACAAGAATGTAGGGCCATCGATGGAATACTAGCATCCTATACTAAGCAGGTAGGATTGCGGTAAAGGTAACAACAAGAGTGGCAAGGACAGGCTATGCATCAGATAGGTATAACGGAAAGCAGAACATGCTACACTACTCTAATGCAAGCAAAGATAGAGTAGAATAGGCGATATCCGGTGATCAACGGGGGCTCCATCTTTTCATGGGGAAGGTGTGAGCCTCCTCTTTACTATGATGTGACGCATGCATGTGGAAACCGCCCCACGCATTACCCCCACGTCACGCATGACCCTCAGTGTTGCACGTTCAACGCGGGTCATGGGGAAGCGCAACGGACGAAACAGTTACCGCAGTAAGATCCGCCCCACCTGCCCGCGCACCATTTTGGGCCTGGCCCAACAACACGTCGCGCTTATGTGTGGCCCTGGCCCGGGGGCTCCTGTCGGTGTACAAAAGTAGGGGCTCTCCTTTTGACCAATTTACTTGTGCGCAGGCAGTCAGAGCCACGCGCCACGGCCACACTTAGCAAGGCAGAGGAGGGAAGCCGGAGAGAAGGCCAAGCCCAAGACAACCAAGGCACTGCCAAGACCAGAGACACGAAGAGCAGAAAGGGTGAGGTGGACTCCCCCGGCAAGACCCTTGCCGGGGCGGCCTCCGCGGCCCCGGCAAGAGCCTTACTGGGGCCACCCGCCTGACGCCAACGGAGCGAGCCGCCCTTGAGCCCGAGGGTTCCAGCACCGCCAACAACTACATTGGAACCAGGGCTCGGGAGGCACCTCCGTAGTGCCATGCAGATCTATGTGAAGACCATCAATATACAAGGTCAAATGAGGACCAGAAGATGACGACCCTCGGCGGGATCCTAGCCGAGGGAATCCACAAGACCCCCGGCAAGCACCTTGCTGGGGACAATCGCGACGCCACGGCAAGACTCTTGCCAGGCCCCTGGCAAGACCCTTGCCGGGCCCCCAGCAAGATCCTTGCCGAGGGCACCAGCGAGGCCACGGCCAGGCCCGCGCCTGCCAAGATTCTACCGCCGTCCCCAAGCAGCTGCAAGCTGAACCAGCTGGGCAGGCGCCTGCGTGGCGACGTGCGGCCTCTACACTGACTCAAGCAAGCTCCTGCGTGGTGGCATGCAAGTCTTCCTAAAGGCTCCACCACCGCACCAGCCCAGCAACCAGCCAAGGTGGCGCCACGGTGCCCCGTTAGCTCGGACGCGTGTCAAAGCGAGGCAAGGCGGCGACAGCTGGGATGTGCTTCCTTGCCGTCCCCGATAAAGTGAGAGGGGCACGTCGGCAGCGCATTAAATGCGTTTGTCCAACATGCCAGAGGATAGATGCATCCACTGTACGCCTTTCCACCTCCTGTGGTGCCACTGTGGCGACCCCTTTTGCCTATAAAAGGAGGCCCGAGGCGACCAGGAGAGGGATTCGGCTCTTTTGGGCAAGTTGCACCCCGTAGCTAGCTCAAGAACATAAGAACACTCAAGTACATCCACCAAAGCAGGACTAGGGTATTACGCATCCTCGCGGCCCGAACCTGGGTAAACGATCCGTGTGCTTCATGTCAGACCCGCTCTTTGCATAACCTCGCGCTCGCCGACCGTAGAAGGGATCCTAGTGACCCCATAGGTGTCGTTTTCCACCAAAAGCTGTTGTTTCTTAAAGTTTGGGGCTGCGATGCTTATCTGAAAAAGCTTCAACCTGATAAGCTTGAACCCAAATCGGAGAAATGTGTCTTCATAGGATACCCAAAGGAGACTGTTGGGTACACCTTCTATCATAGATCCGAAGGCAAGATATTCTATGCTAAAAATGGATCCTTTCTAGAGAAGGAGTTTCTCCCGAAAGAAGTGAGTTGGAGGAAAGTAGAACTTGATGACGTAATTGTACCATCTCCCTTATTGGAAAGTAGTTCATCACAGAAATCAGTTCCAGGGATTCCTACACCAATCAGTGAGGAAGCTAATGATGATGATCATGGAACTTCTGATCAAGTTACTGTCAAACCTCATAGGTCAACTCGAGTACGATCCACACCAGAGTGGTATGGTAATCCTGTTCTGGAGGTCATGTTACTTGACCATGCAAACCTACGAACTATGAGGAAGCGATGATGAGCCCAAATTCCACGAAATGGCTTGAGGCCATGAAATCTGAGATGGGATCCATGTATGAGAACAAAGTATGGACTTTGGTTGACTTTCCCGATGATCGGCAAGCCATAGAGAATAAATGGATCTTCAATAAGAAGAGTGACACTGACAGTAATGTTACTGTCTACAAAGCTTGACTTGTTGTGAAAGGTTTTCGACAAGTTCAAGGAGTTGACTACAATGAGACCTTCTCACCCGTAGTGATGCTTAAGTCTGTCTGAATCATGTTAGTAATTGCCGCATTTTATGATTATGGAATTTGGCAAATGGATGTCAAAACTGCATTCCTTAATGGATATCTTAAAGAAGAGTTGTATATGATGCAACCAGAAGGTTTTGTTGATCCAAAAGGTGCTAACAAAGTGTGCAAGCTCCAGTGATCCATTTATGGACTGGTGCAAGCCTCTCGGAGTTGGAATATACGCTTTGATAAGGTGATCAAAGCATATGGTTTTATATAGACTTATGGTAAAGCCTGTATTTACAAGAAAGTGAGTGGGAGCAATTAGCTAGAGTAGCTCCATGCAGAGCATTTGTCGGTGGAAACTACACCTATGGGATCACAAGAATCCCTACTGCGGTTGCGAGGCGCGGGGTTGAGAGAAGAGCGGGTCTAGCAGAGAGCACGCGGTTTGTTTACCCAGGTTCAGGCCGCGAGGATGCGTAAAACCCTAGTCTTGCTTTGGTGGATGTATTCTGAGTTCTTGAACTAGCTACGGGGTGTAACGACCTCCAAAAAGCCGAATCTCCCTCCTAGTCGCCTTGGGCCTCCTTTTATAGAAAAAGGGATTGCCACAGTGGCACACAGGAGGTGGAAAGGCAACAATGTTGCGAGGTTATCCTTCGCATTCTAGGACAAGACGCATTTAATGCACCGCTGTCGGGTGGTAGGTGCGACATATGCCAACGGGTGGCTTATCATTGTGGGAGCCAATAAGACGTCGCCGGTGCTTGGAAACGGGATGAGGCGTAGACATGCATGCCAGCGAATCTTATCCAGCTTCGGGGATCTCCGTGGAGATAACACCCCTACTGCTGCTCTACGGGGTCTCCGCATGATCACTAGATGAACAAGTGGCTATAAGGGGCTCCTTGAGCTGTTCGGCGAGAGGAAGAAGAAGGCTCGGCTAGCTCTCCTCTTCTCTATGTGGTGTCTAAAACTCTAAGAGATCAACCTTTGCATGGGTGCCCTGGGGGGTTTAAATAGCCCTACCCCCCATGGGTACAATGGTAATCCGGCTGGGCGCGGGCCCTAGCTGTCAGTGTCTACGCTCGCCAGCTTCTCCGCCGGCCGCTGGGGCCCGCCGACTGTGGGTCCCGCCGACTGCCGGCCTCTTGGTCGACAGGCTAGCCCCACTGCTGAGGGCCTTGTCGGGGGCTGGTTAATGTTGCTTCAATTCTGATGACGAGGGCTTTGTCGGGGTAAGTATGGCTACAGTGCCGCCACCTCGGCAGCGATCACGGTAGCCTCACCTCGTCTTGTCTCCTTAACGAGGCGCTTCCTTCGAGGGAGGGAACAAGCCGGCTATGGGAAGCCGGCTATATCTCAGGCCGACTGGGGGAAGCCGAGCCGCCTTCGGGCATCTCTCTGACCGGAGGGGCCCGCCACCGCTGGTCATCTTGACCGACTTATTTTGTCGGGGCGACGTCAGGTCAACATGGCAACAGGCCGCTACGGACGGGTGATGGCTGCCCGTCGGCATACATCAGAGCCACGCAGCGCTCCGGGATGTGGGGTGGCGGGCTTCATCTGTTGCACACCCCGTCTCATCACCATTATGTGGGTGCAGATTCTGAGGGTGCGGCCTTGGCCGCTTGCGGGGGGGCTTCATGGAGTCGGCCTTCTTGTGGCCGGCTCCGCAGAGTCGGCCCTCTGGTAGCCGGCTCCTTGGAAGCCGGCCATCTTGCAGCCTTCTTCTTGTAGGCTTTGGGGGCCGGGCCGCCTCCTGACAGCCGGCCTGAGGGGCAGCCGGCCGGGGGAAGGCGGCCCTGCGTCTTGGATGTTGGATGGCTTGATTGGCTTGTAATTTTTTCAGAAGTCCCAGGGGGAGCCGGCTAGGCTACCCGTGGTCATTTACTCCGACAGTAGTCCCCGAAGCTGACTGAGCTTCGAGGCTGAAAGGAGGACGAGAAGCTCGATCAGCTTCCTATCCTGAAGAGCCGGCAGCTAGGAGCCGGCCTTGAGCGGGTGTGCCGTCTTCGGGAAGTTCCGCAGCCAGAAGGTGAGAACGCGAGCCGAATCGCGCGTTGACGGCGCGCCACCCTGCGCGCCACATGGCCAGAAAGGCCTGTCAGCCCACGCGTGCGACGGGACGTCGCCGCAGGCTGGGGCCCACCATACCTAGGCCTCGGCCCATGTGCGGATCCTCTGCGGCCCGACCGGACCGCACGTCTCCCCGTGGCGGTTTCAGCACGCCTTTAGGGTGCAATAATCGCGGGACGTGGGGGGAGTGGGCGCAGTTAATCCCACGTTCCCCCACGCCTCGCCTCCTCGGCTCCGCCGCATGAGCCTATAAGTAAGGGGAGGAGGGGGAGCGGCAGACGCTCGCACGCTCGCCCTCGCTCCACCCTTCTTTCTTCCTCCTCCTTTCTTCAGCCGCCGCAGCGCACTCACCACCGCGCCGTTCCGCTGCCAGCCTTCTTGGTTTGCCGTGGCTCCTCCGCAGCATAGCTGTGCTCCCCGCCGCGGCGCTTCTCTAGCTTCCTCTTGTTCCCATGGCGCTGTCTAGCTCGTGGGACGGCTCCAACGTCCACGAGGACCATATCGATTGGCTTCGCAAGACGCGGCGGTTGCCGCGCGAGGACCTCGTGAAGACCTGCCTCGTGCCGGAAGCGGAGGTTTCGCCGGTGCCGGAGGAGGGCGAGCGGGTCATCTTCCACTCGCACTGCTTGCGCGGCCTAGGCCTGCCGGCGAGCGGGTTCTTCCACTCCTTCCTCGAGTTCTACCACCTACAACCGCGTCACCTCACCCCCAGCACGGTGATGCTGATGTCGGCCTTCGTCACCCTGTGCGAGGGTTTTCTTGGCATTCTCCCCACCCTTGAGCTCTTCGGGGAGTTCTTCCAGTGCAAACTTGGCACCATCTCCGCGGGTGTGCCCGCCCCCTGTGGTGCCTTCATCACCACGCGGAGGATAGCCGACAACAACCCATTTCCGGCTATCCCGCTGATCCAGTCGGTGAAGCTCTGGCAGCAGTCATATTTCTACGTGAATAACGTCGCCTCGCAAAGCGACTTCGTGAACCTGCCGGCTTACGTAACCGGCCCGCCGTCTGGGAGACAGCCGTCTTGGTCCTTCCGAGTCCGGTCACTCTCCCTGGCCGGGAATGCCGCCGTCACCCGGCTCCAGGTGATGAACCAGTCGGAGGGCTTGGTGGGGGCCGACCTGGTCACCGCCTTCATGGAGCGTCAGGTGCTCCCGCTCCAAACCTGGTCGCACATGATCTGCCAGATGAGCGGCCGCTTCGACCCATGCCGGCTGAGCACCAGGGAGATGCCTCGTGGCGAGGTGGCTCATATGGTGAATTACATCTCCAACTGCAAGCTCGCCAAGGAGTTGCATTATGGTAAGGCACTGTATTCTCGGGCTGATCCCCCGCCTATGGTGAGTTTTCCTTCTTTTCTTCTTCTTTTGTTGTCGGGTTCGTGACGGCCGGCTTTTGACCAATCGGCTTGCCTTTGAGCAGAACCCCCTTCTTCCACCGGCGGCCAGGGCCGCAGGGCCGGAGCGCCAGTTTATGGCCGACCGCACGGTGGACGACCCCGACGACCCAGATCTGGGGGCGGCCGCCATGGATGACGCCATAAGCGGAGCCGGCGGAGAGGCAGGCGGCCCCGAGTTCATGGCCGGCTTCGGGGACTGGCCGGATGATGATGAAGCCGAGGCCATCCCACGCCGTCAGCCGCCGGCCGATCGCCAAGGCGCGGGAGCTTCTGCCGCGCCAGTTGCTCGGGGTGGCGCGCAAAAGCGTCGGGCCGGGCCGGGTCTCTTCGGCAGCCGGCCGAAGAAACCCAAGGGCTCCACGATGGCGACCAAGCGGGAGGAGGCGGCCGCGAAATCGGCCCGCTTCCGCAAGGTGGTGAAGCAGCCAAAGGCGATCTCGGCATAAGTGTTGGATGCCTCGTACTTTTTTGTTGTATTCTTTGGATGAGGCTCATCTAAGCCGTCTTCTTGATTTGCTAAACAGGGCGCCGCTTTCCCCCGAACGGGTTGACGCCGCCTCCATAGTCGGACCGACGGGAGGGTCTTCGAGCTCCCGCCGTGTGGATCCCCGCGCCGACCTCATGGAGGCAATGGAGCGGAACGCGCGAGAGGCGCGGGAGGAGCGGGAAGCGGCAGAGCGGAGGAAGCCGAGCGCGACCAGCTAGTGATGGAGAGGAGGGAGGATGACGTGACGATCCTGGGGGAGGCGCCACAGCCGGCACCGACTGGAGCGGGCCAAGGCGGCCGACCTGCTGCGGCGCCTGAGCAGCCGGCTTGGGGCGAGTCAGCGGCGGGGGCGGATCTTGTGGTTCAGTCGCTGCCACGCCGGTGCGCGGGAGAGGCGTCTTCGGTGCCGGGGCCGTAGAGAGCTGTGGGCGCCAGCTCGACGGCTCAGGACCTGGAGGCGGCCAGCGCCAACTCGTCCGAGTGGACGCCCAGCGGCGGAACGACGGAGCTGAACGTGGCGGCGCAGGAGGTCCGACGCCGGCTTCAGACCCAGGCTGCCTCGCTGCAACGGTACACCCAGGAGTTTCTTGCTACGCGAGCGGTCATCCGGGTGGGTCTTCTGGCCTTGGTCGATTTCTTTCTTGATTTCTTCCGTGGGGGCACGTCGGTGCACCCACTAGGTGTAGTCCCCGAGTTTCGAGTCGGCTGTTGAGCAGGCGGCTTGGAACTTTTAGCAGGCCTTGGCGGCAATCTCGTTCTTATTCACACTCCGTTTGATTTTCAGGAATACCAAAATCTCCGCGCGGCTGCCTTCAACTCCCTGGGCCAGGAGCTGAGCCAAAAGGCCGCCGACTTGACTAATAGCCGGAGTGAGTGCTTTGTTTCTTTTATCTCACGTGGGGGTGCGTCAGCGCACCCACTGGGTGTAGTCCCCGAGATTCGGGCCGACTGCTGAGCAGTCGGGTCGGATCTTCCCCGATGACTTTTTCCTTATTGCTTTTTCCTTTTTCTCCATGCTTGCAGAGGCTAATGCTGACTTGAGGGAGCAGCTAGGCGGGGCCCAGACCGCCCTTCGCGCCAAGGAGGCCGAGTGCAGCGCCTTGGCCCAGGAACGCGATCGCCTGGCCAAGAGGCTGGCCGACCAAGAGGAGAGCCATAAGGCGGCCCTGAAGAAGGCGCAGGACGGCGAGGCCGCCCTTAAGGCCGAGTTTGAGACCGAGGCGGCGGGCTGGGCTGAAGCGAGGCAAGCGCTGAGCGAGGGCTATGGACGGGTTGAGGATCTGATCGACGGTGAGCCGCCTTCCTTTTCACCCCTTTGCTTGCCCCTTGCCCTCTTGTCTATCTTCAGATTTTTGTGCTGTTTCTTTGTTCTTCACGCAGATTACTTCCCCGGTTACTTCATCTCTGCTAGCCAAGCCATCGAGGCCCACCGCTTACCCCGCAAGCAGGGTTGAGATCGCGCCAGATGCCAACCCGGACGCTTGAGGAGCAACTTTGGCGATCCAGGCCCGGCTGCAGCCGCTCACCGTGATGCTCCACCGGCTTCAGCGTCTGTCGGGCACAAGTGCTGACCGCCCTCCGCCCGGCGAGGCAATTCCCATTCCCCGTCCGATCGCCGACCGGCCGGAGGTTGCGGTTGGCCGCTTGAGGCTCGAAGGCTTCCGCCGCCGGTCCGGGCGCCAGCGGCGCTGAGTTTGTTCGGCTTGGTATCCTGGCTGAGCTTGCACCACCGAGCACCGGAGGCGGGAGGCCGACGAGGAGCTGGTGGCGCGCGGCGGTTATCATCCAGCGCCGCCGCTTATCGCCGAGTATACCGATACCAGCGTTTTTGCTCCTGGAGTGAATGACAGCGGCGTCGCCCAGCCGGAGGAGTGGTTCGGGCTGAACCCGGCGGAAGGTGAGGACTCGGCGGACGAGATCGCTTCCAGCGATGAAGGCGAAGACGAAGAAGAGAGGGCGGTGAAGACGTCGTGCCCGACGACGAAGCAACCAGCCAGCTTCAGCCTTATCATGCCTCCAGCAACGAGACGCGCGCGAGCACGCCGCCTGCCAGGGGTGATGATCAGGCCAAGACCCGCCAGCCGGCCACTCCTCCACCAGCATCGCCGCCTCCGTCGACCTGCCTGACTCACTGTCGCCCCTTGGCTTGATCTCACGCTTCTTGCTTTCCTGTCACATTTTTGAACAACTTTTATTAAATTTATGCTGCCCACCCAATCGGGGTGTATTCAAACTATGTTGAATGCCGCCTTTCAAGGCTTTTGTGTAAATATAATTATGCATGTGTTCGGCTTCCATTTGAATTTGCTTTTTATCCCTAGGCTATTTCCTTTGCCGTCTTCCCTTGGTCGCCGCCTTCCCAACCGAATAGCTGCTCTGCAGTCTGTGGCTGGGGAGGAACTTGGCCATTTGTGGGAAGACAAGTACTTGAGCTTTTTGGATTGTAGCAAGGTGGAATGGAAGTCGCCGGCCGCCATCGTGGTAGCCGGTCGGCGATGGAGGAAGCCGCTTTTGTTATACGAGTTCGTTAGTCCTTAGCCGTTTTTCGTGTGGGCACCCTTTCCTGCCTTTGACTCTTGCCAGCCGGACAGTCGGTTCTTCGAGCTGCGACTTTCAACAAGAGAGGGCTTGGGTGCCGGCACACTACTTGTCTGACTGCAGGTGGAACTCGAATATAACTCAAGGCGGCCAGTCCCCGAGCCGACTAGTCGAACCCGGTGCCGGACGAGGAGGAAGAATGTAATGACAAAATCATAAGCATGATACTCGTCATTCATAGATAAAAGATGGCAGTCCCCGAGCGCTCCTCGGGGGGCCTATTGTCTCATACTTAGTACAAAAGGTAGCTGATACATACTGCATTTTAACTGTAAAATCTTTGGAGGCGGTTGGCGTTCCATGGTCGTTCTGACTCCTTGCCGGAATCATCTCTCTTTCGCGCCTTCGGCTTCTGTGCATCAATTAGGTAGTAGGAGTCGTTTCCCAATGCTCTGCTGATGACGAAGGGGCCTTCCCAAGGGGCCGAGAGCTTGTGCTGGCCGGCTGTTCGCTGGATTAGCCGGAGCACAAGGTCACCCTCTTGAAAGGATCTTGGCTTGACCTTCCGGCTGTGGTAGCGGCGCAGACCCTGCTGGTAGATGGCTGACCGGCTGAGGGCTAACAGCCGGCTTTCTTCCAGCAGGTCGACACCGTCTTCTCGCGCTTCTTTGGCCTCTGCTTCCGTGTACATGGTTACCCGAGGTGAGTCGAACTCGATGTCAGTTGGGATGACAGCCTCGACACCATATACAAGGAAGAAAGGGGTGAAGCCGGTTGACTTGTTCGGGGTAGTGCGCAGACTCCAAAGGACGGCCGGCAGCTCGTCGAGCCAACAGCTGGCCGAACGCTCCAGTGGCACAACCAGCCGGGGCTTGATGCCGGAAAGGATGAGGCCGTTGGCTCGCTCAACTTGGCCATTTGACTGCGGGTGGGCAACAGACGCTAAGTCCAGTCGGAAGCCCTGCGTCGCGCAGAAACGTGCCAAGGCTCCCTTGGCAAAATTCGTGCCGTTGTCGGTGATGATGCTGTGTGGCACACCGTACCGAGTTGTAATATCCGCGATGAATGTCACGGCAGTCGGCCCATTTAGGTTCTTAATCGACTTCGCTTCGATCCACTTGGTAAATTTATCCACGACGACGAGCAGATGTGTCATGCCGCCGCGCGCTGTCTTGAATGGGCCCACCATGTCCAGTCCCCAGACGACGAAAGGCCAGGTGAGGGGAATGGTCTTGAGTGCCGAAGCCGGCAGGTGTTGCTTGGAGCCGAAGACTTGGCACCCTTTGCAATGTTTGACCAACTCCTTGGCGTCGCCCAAAGCAGTCGGCCAAAATAATCCATGGCGGAAAGCTTTGGCAACAAGTGATCTTGAGGCCGCGTGGTGGCCGCATTAGCCTTGGTGAATGTCCTTGAGGTTGCTATGCCCTTCTCTGGCTTGACGCAGCGCTGGTAGACTCCAGTGACGCTGCGTCTGACGAGCTCTCTGTTAACAATTGTATATGCTCCGACTCGGTGTTGGACTTGTCTTGCCGCGATCTCGTCCGCCGACAGTTCTCTGTTTACCAGGAAGTTGAGGATGGGCTGAGCCCATGATGGAGCTGTGACTTCTTCTATAGCCAACACGGCTACTGCAACCAGGGCGGGTGGGTTGGGTGGTGAAGAGCTGGAGTCGGCCACCGCCTGTGGTGTTGATGCAGTCCCCGGGCCGACTGCCGTAGTCCCCGGGCCGGGCTCTGGAGTCCCCGGGCCGGGTGCGACTATGGCAGTCCCCGAGCCGCCTATCGAAGTCCCCGGGCCGCCTGCTTGGTTCCCCGAGCCGGATCCGGCTGCGTCGGGGTTAAGCGGCACGAAGATGGAATCAGATTCTAGAGATGGCTTGATAGACGGCTTGAGGAGGCGTTGGAGAGAGACGCCGGTTGGTATAGCTTGTCGAGTGGAGCCTATTCGTGCCAGGGCATCTGCTTGCTCGTTGTCGGCCCGTGGCACGTCGAGGAACTCGCATCCTTCAAAATACCCGCTGATTTGCTGAACGGGAAGCGGTAGCTTGCCATGTTTGCGCCCTGGCGCCCCAGTCACCGATGACCGCAGGACCACTAAACCGAGTCGCCATAGCACGTGATCCGCGGATGCCGAGCTCTTTGGCTAGCTGTAGTCCGTATGAGCGCCGTGCACCGGGCCACATTGTTGGAGGCGGCAAAGTGAATTTGCAATGTGTATCCGAGCTTGTCGCCTTTGGGGAGGTGAGGATGATGCCGGCCAAGCCGTCGCATCTTGGACCCATCGGCGCATCCGCCAATGAGTGGAGTAGGGAGCCGTGTGCATCGGGTCTCGCCCACTGCCGAGGAAGTCGGGCAATGCTTGGGACTTGATGGCGTGCGAGGCTAGTAGAAGATCGTGTAAGGGCCAGCTCAATGGCCTATTTTGCCACCCAGCCGGATGCGCCCCGCCTGCCTATGATCTCGGCGAAGCGGGCGGTGCATACGATCGTGATGGGGTGCTCTTGAAAGTAGGGCTTCAGCTTCTTGGCGCGGCACATGCCATAGCACATCTTCCGTAATGCGGGTAGTTCTGCTTCGAGGTGGACAAGATTTCACTTAAGTAATACACCGGTCTCGGACTGGCTGAGCTCGGCCTTCTTCTCGGCGCTGACCACGATGACGGTGCGACCACCCGCTGGTGGCGGCAGATAAAGGAGCATGGGCTGTTTCTCGCCAAATACGCTAAGACAAAGCGGCATGGCCAGCATCTTATTTAGGTCATGGAAAGCTTGGTCGGCTTGGTCGCTCCACCGGCGAGTGGTTTTTCATGAGTCGGTAGGGGAGAGCCTTTTCTCCAAGCCGGCTGATAAAGCGGCTCAGGGAGGCCAGGCACCCAGTAAACTTCTGGACATCTCGCAGCTTGGTCGGAATCTCCATTCTCTCAATGGCTTTGATCTTTACTGGGTTGCATTCAATGCCGCGTTTGAAGACTAGGAAGCCTAGAAGCTGGCTGGCTGGTACTCTGAACAAGCACTTCTCAGGGTTGAGCTTGATCTGAAACCGACGCAGGTTCTCAAATGTTTCCTTGAGGTCTTCTAGCAAGGTGCCGCGCTTCTCCGTCTTCACCATGATATCGTCTACATAGACGTGGGCATTTCTACCGAGTTGCTTGAGGAGGCATTTCTGCATGCAACGCCGAAAAGTGGCACCGCATTTCTCGCCGAATGTCATAGTCGTAATGTAAGGTCTCAATGGCGGATGAAGGCGGTCTTCAGGCGGTCAGCCGGGTCCAATTTTATCTGGTGGTAGCCCGAGTAGGCATCCAAAAAACTCAGCAGCTCGCATCCGGCTGTGGAGTCTATCACCTGATCAATCCTTGGCAGGGCGAAGGGATCTTTGGGGCAGGCTTTGTTGAGGCTCGTGTAATCTATACACATGCGCCACTTGTTATTCTTCTTCAGCACGAGGACCGGGTTGGCGAGCCACTCTGGAAAGAAAACCTCCATGATGAAGCCGGCCGCCAAGAGCCGGGCTATCTCTTCTCCTAAGATCCTTCTCTTCTCCTCTGACAGCTGGCGGAGGGGCTGCTTGACTGGTTTGGCATCTGCTCGGACATGTAGCTTGTGCTCGGCGAATTCCTTTGGAACACCCGGCATGTCCTTGGGGGACCATGCAAAGTTGTCCCGATTCTCACAGAGGAAATCGACGAGCTCGCCTTCCTATTTACTGTCTAGGTTCGCCCCGATGACGGCAAACCTTTCTGGGTGCTCCGAGTCCAGAGGTATCTTCTTTGTTTCCTTGGCCGGCTGGAAAGAACCCTGGTGTCGGTGTCAAAACCGGCGGATCTCGGGTAGGGGGTCCCGAACTATGCGTCTAGGCGGAGGGTAACAGAAGACAAGGGACACGATGTTTTTACCCAGGTTTGGGCCCTCTCGATGGAGGTAAAACCCTACTCATGCTTGATTAATATTGATGATATGGGTAGTACAAGAATAGATCTACCACGAGATCAGAGAGGCTAAACCCTAGAAGCTAGCCTATGGTATGATTGTTGTTCGTCCTACTGGACTAAAACCCTCCGGTTTATATAGGCACCAAGAGGGTTAGGGTTACACAGAGTCGGTTACAATGGTAGGAGATCTACATATCCGTACCGCCAAGCTTGCCTTCCACGCCAAGGAAAGTCCCATCTGGACACGGGGCGAGGTCTTCAATCTTGTATCTTCATAGTCCAGGAGTCCGGCCAAAGGTCATAGTCCGCTATCCGGACACCCCTAATCCAGACTCCTCAAGAGCCCTGAACCAGGCTTCAATGATGATGAGTCCGGCATGCATATTGTCTTCGGCATTGCAAGGCGGGTTCCTCCTCCGAATTCTTCATAGAAGATTTTGAACACAAGGATAGTGTCCAGCTCTGCAAAATAAGTTCCACATACCACCGTAGAGAGAATACTATTTACACAAACTCAATCTGCTGACGTATTCCGCAGCATGACATCACACCACGGCCAAGCCTTTATTCGAATCGTTTTTACCGTCCCACCTCAGCACGTTTAGCGAGGCAGTTTCCTTGGCACGTCTTGTCAAAGCAGAGATCGTGTCCCCTTATTCCTAGATTCTCATCAATACGGGCGTGGGTAACCCAACCGCGCCATCGATTACGGCGCTTGGGAGATAAGCGAGTTTTATCAGGCCGGTTGGGATGCACAGCTTTGTCCGTCATATAAGGGGATAAGGATCCACTTTTTCACACACGCCTTCTTCCTCCTTTGCTCATCCATTTCCGCGCACTTGAGCTCTAGCGCCCAAGTCCGCACATCCCACCTCAACCTTCTCCAACTATGTCCGGAGCGGGAGGCAAGTGGATGGCCTCCTCCGTCACGGAGGGGCACATCAAAAAGCTGCGAAAGGCCGGATACTTGTCCGACGACATCGCACATCGGCTCCCCGACAAGGGGCAGCTCATATCCACCCCCAGGCCCCGTGAGAGGGTGGTGTTCCTCCCCCACTTCTTCCGCGGACTAGGTTTTCCACTTCACCCATTTGTCCGGGGGCTCATGTTCTACTACGGCCTAGATTTCCACGATCTGGCCCCGAATTTCATCCTCAACATCTCGGCGTTCATCGTCGTGTGCGAGGCCTTCCTCTGCATCCAGCCCCACTTCGGCTTATGGCAGAAGACCTTCAATGTCAAGCCGAAGGTAGTGGGCGGCCGCCAAGCAGAGTGCGGAGGTGCCATGGTGGGCAAGATGGCCAACATCCTATGGCTCGAGGGCTCCTTCGTGGAGACCATAAAGGGGTGGCAATCGGGGTGGTTCTACATCACCGAGCCGCGTGACTCTAAATGGGAAGCGGCCCTCGAATTCCGATCTGGCTTCCCTACACGTCTCACATCATGGAAAGAGACGGGCCTAACGTGGGGTAATTCGGAAGAGCTGATCGGACTCCAAACCTGCGTCCGAAACCTGGTGGACAAGAAGCTCAAGCTTGTCAACGTAGTCCAGGTTATGCTCATCCGCCGGATCCTCCCATGCCAGCAACGGGCCTTCAACTAGTGGGAGTTTGATCCGGCACAACACCGAACCTTGAGCCGGCTCTTCGACACTACGTATGAAGATGCCTGGAAGGTGTTGTTCAAGGGAGCCGAGGCTCCGGCATCCGCTACCGAAGATCGCGGATTCAGCTCGAGGCATCAAGCCAGTGAGGTAAGCTATTTTACCCTTTACGCGACTCTATTTTCATAGTTTGACTCTATACGGGATCTAAAACTCCCTCACCTTTGACAGGACTGGCAGAATACGTCCGGACAGGTTGACTGTCCGGCTCCTTGCCGTAAGACCCAGCGGACGCCTGATTGACGGGTTGCTGGTTCCAGACTGCACGTGGTGCCAAGAAGAAGGCCAAGAAGAAGGCCACGGGAACTCGAAGGAGTTCCCGGCGCCAGGTGTTGTCGGACTCATCGTCCGATGACTCCGAGGCGGACTCCTCCCGCGAAGACGAGGAGGAGGAAAAAGAGGCCTCTCCCCCAGCGGGGGGAGAGAAGAAAAGGAAGGCCGCCCCAACTGGGGAGGCCAGAGGGTCCAAGAAGGGAAGGACCCTTCCTCCGGACTAGACCACCAACACCGACGACGGCGAAGAGGAGTGGCCACCGAGGACCAAGCCCCTGGTGAAATCTTAAGTGTCCGGACACCAGAATAACTCATGGCGTTCCATTTGTCGCACAACATCTTCTAACGCCGAATATAACCATGCAGCCCGCCCAAGGACGGGCTCGAAGCTTTGTCGAGCGGCTCCCTGGATTCGTCGGATGTGAATAGCACCTCACTTCCGACCGCCTCATCTCCTCCCGCCACGGATGACGCCGAGGTGGAGTCCCAAAAGGGGCCCAGCCAGGAGGAGGTGGCCCTGGAGGCGCCGCAAGGCGACCTCCCGGACTCCGGGCGCAAAGGGGATAAAACCCCGAAGGGCTTTAAGTCCGGCCCTGTGCCGGACTCCATACCGGAACCTTCAGTGGTTCCGGAGTCCGGCAGGCGACCCCTTCGTAAGAAGGGCAAGACTGTGACGCCGGTGACCTCCGTCCAACCGGAGGCACCAGATAATTTGATGGAGGCGCTTAACGGCGCTTCCATCGACGAGGAGCACCGCACTGTTATGAGTGTGGTGATCCAGAAAGTTCAGTCCGCCAAGAGCGGGCTAACTGAAGCCTGTGCCAGCCTTCTAACAGGCTTTGAGGTATGTATTTAAGATATATAAAAATATTACCGCATAGACAGTAGCCCCTGATGCTCAGTTTGGTGTTCGAAAGAAAAAGCCGAACTGAGGATCTAAAAGATATACGCAGGAGTCTAACATAAGTATGTCAATATGGGAATGCAGGCTGCGCTGCTGTCCTCTCCGCCTCGACTCATGAGGTTGATGCATTGAAGCATAGCCTCGAAGCGGTCCGAGAACGAGCTCGGCCTTGCCAAAAAGCAGCTCGAGGACAAGGAAGGTAAGTAATACCTTATGGGAGTATTTAAAAGATGTGGTTGCAAAAAATGATAGGAATAACGTGAATATTGCAGGGGCCACGAACGAGGTGGTGACCACAAGGAAGCGGTGTCCAAGGCCGAAAGCAATGCGGCTGCTGGCGCGCCGAGCGAGAAGAAGCAGGAGGCGCGGTGGGCGGAGGTGCGGCAAGAGCTCCAGGCTCTCGTGGAAAAACACGAGAGTTTGGAGCGTGACTAAAAGACTCGAGAGTCCGAGCTTGCCTCGGCCCTTGAGAGCGCCAAAGCCGCTAAGGCCGAAGCCCATAAAGCCCTCCAGGAAATTGAGGCGATGAAGAAGATAGCGGCGGGTAAGGCATTCTATATGCAAAGCATGCATGTGAAAGTGAATTATCTGTTACTTACCCGAATCCGGAGCTCTCCTGGAGCATTCGCAGATCTGCCCCGCAGTGTGTCCGATGCTGCCGCGTTCTACCGAGCCGAGGAGGGAAGCTCGACGGAGAAGGTGTTCTGGTCTCAGTATGCTGAGGCCGGACACCTGGTGCCCTTAAGCGACCAGTTGAAGCAGCTGATCGAGCTCCATAAGGTGGCCGAACAGGCCATGAAGGGCCTCATAGTTTGGTTGTGGCCTAAGGAAGCCATGCCTGGGAGCTACTTCGGGCTGCTGAGGCGGCTGGTGGACGCCTGTCCATGGGTTGAAGTTGTCAAGTGCTCCGTCTGCATCGAAGGTGCCCGTAGGGCCCTTGCCCGTGCTAAGGTGCACTGGGGCAAGATGGACGCTGAGAAGCTTGTGACGGACGGACCACCACCGGTCAAGGAGCATCGCAAGCCTGAAATATATTATGAGGGCGTCCTGAAGGGTGCCCGCCTTATAGCGGGTGAATGCTCCAAAGATGTAATTTTTGAGTAGACTCGCATTTGTTATCCTGTACGCTGAAAATTTGTTCATATGCGCTAAGCAACACTTTTGAATTTAAAATATTACCTTCAGTGCGGCCGTGTATTAAATTTGAGAGATGGCGAGTCGTCGGCTTCAGCCCCCATGCCACGAGTGCTGGGGTGTTCGGGATAAACTAGAGTGCTCTTGTTCCCATTCTTGGGTCCTTCGAGGGAGGCACTCAACGCAACGAATAAGGCAACCAGACTATAATGCTTGAACACTCTCACTTAGCCATAGAATTCTATAATTTTAAATTTCGGTGAAGCCCCTGGTATTCGGAAGACCGAGTTCGGGGCGCTATCCACGCCTGGGCCGGACAATGCCGACTCCTCGCTCTAAGCGGCATAAGTCTTTAGGGACTCGAAAACCTCTCGAACAGCGACCGACTCTCGGCCTATCATGACGGTCAGTTTTAGCTTTCTCCACTGAGGTGCTTAACCCAGCTCAACCGGGGCACAATCGCAGTGGTTCTCCTAGCGCTACCTTAGCCGATATGACGGAACATAAGGTACCAAAACATGGGAGCCGGGCAAACCCAACTATTGACCCAAGACATGATTCGGAGCCGATGCATATAATGCTATAAGTTCGGGGTGCCGCACTTGTGAAAGTGTTCGGACTTATCACACCATATTGTGGGGTACTTAAGCCCCTGGTGTATTGCCCGTACCAAAGTGTACGATTGCACAATGTCATAACTGAACATATATATATAGAAAAAAGTAATTCAATAATAGGCAGAAGCTATGTATTGTTTATTCAAAAGGGCTGCAGTAAGAGTAGAACGATACAAATAGTGCGATAAGCAAGGGAAGAGACTTTTTAACATGTCCCCCTCCAGGGGTAAGCTGCGGGATGGTACGTAAAACAGGTATACTGCTCGTAATAGAGACCACTTGGACACTCGACGTAGCTTTCTGCTTCCCTGGCTGTTGCATCGTGTGTTCGGCTATTCTACTACCGGACAGGGCTTTGTGAGAACGGAGTCCTGAAAGTAAAAAAGAAAGAAGAAAAGAATGACACAATCGGGAGCCCCTGGTGCGGTTGAGCCGCATTCTGGGCATGCCGTGGTCGTGCCCCTCCCCTATGCCCGTGGTATTTCCAGAGCGTAGTTATGTACGCGTAGTACTGGTTTCGCAATTTCGCGAGGGCTGGGGTTTGGGCCACATTGCTATGCGTGATCGGAACGTGCCAGGCGGTCTAGTTGTAGGTTACTCCGGGCGCACTTGACGGTTTCCGGACGTTTAATAGCCGGACTTGAGAATTGCCTTAAGAGGCTGCTTTGTACTTCCGCCGCGAGGGCCGCCGTATGCTCCTCCGTCCGGAGAGAGCGTTCGGTGTTTCCATTGACCATAATGACTCCTCGAGGACCTGGCATCTTGAGCTTGAGATATGCGTAGTGCGGCACCGCATTGAAATTTGAAAATGCGGTTCGTCCCAGCAGTGCATGATAGCTGCTGCGGAATGGGACTATGTCGAAGATTAACTCCTCGCTTCGGAAGTTATCCGGGGATCCAAAGACCACTTCAAGTGTAACTGAGCCTGTACAGTTGGCCTCTACACCTGGTATGACGCCTTTAAAGGTCGTCTTCGTGGGCTTAATCCTTGATGGGTCTATGCCCATTTTGCGCACTGTATCCTGATAAAGCAGGTTCAGGCTGCTGCCGCCGTCCATTAGGACTCTAGTGAGGTGAAATCCGTCAATGATTGGGTCTAGAACCAATGCGGCGAATCCGCCATGGCGGATGCTAGTGGGGTGGTCCCTTCGATCAAAAGTGATCGGGCAGGAAGACCACGGGTTGAACTTTGGGGCGACTGGCTCCATCGCATATACGTCCCTTAGTGCACGCTTCCGCTCCCTTTAGGGTATGTGGGTTGTCACGCCCAATATGCGACCCTATCCAAAAGGAACTCGAAGGTCCCACCAAGGATAGACCCGCATATTGAAACGCTTTTGCAAGGTGGATATCATTACATCAGCATTACATAATAGATGGGGATACATACAAAAGGCACAAATGCCACAAGAATACATCAACATCATATTCAAGATCAACATCCGACTACGGATGAAACATAAACATAAACTCAAACGACATCCACCCTGCTAGCCCAGGCTGCCGACCTGGAACCTATCCCCTAATCGAAGAAGAAGCAGAAGAAGAACTCCAAAACAAGCAAACATCGCTCTCACGTCATGATCATCGCAAACCTGTACCTGCAACTGTTGGTGTAGTAATCTGTGAGCCACGAGGACTCAGCAATCCCATTACCATGGGTATCAAAACTAGCAAAGCTTAAAGGGAAAGGAAGGGGGGTAAAGTGGTGAGGTTGCAGCAGCAACTAAGCATGATATGGTGGCTAACATACGCAAATGAGAGCGAGAAGAGGATCAAAGGAACGGTCGTCAACTAGTAATGATCAAGAAGTGATCCTGAACTCCTACTTACGCCGACATAACCCGAAACCGTGTTCTCCTCTCGATCAACCCCAAAAGAGACACTCACGATTACGCATACGGTTGGTGTATTTTAGAAGAGTTTGCTTCAAGTTTACTACAACCGATATTAACAAATTCCCATCTGCCACATAACCGCGGCACGGCTCTCGAAAGTTTATACCCTGCAGGGTGTCCCAACTTAGCCCATGATAAGCTCTCGCGATGAACGAAGGATATTCCTTCTCCCGGAAGACCCGATCAGTCTCGAATCCGGCTACAAGACATTTCGACAGCAATAAAACAAGACCAGCAAGACCTCCCGCGTCGTGCGACAACCTTGATAGTAGCCACATATCTCGTCTCGTGCCACGACCGGATGAGCAGTCCGTATAACTAAAACCAGCCCTCAAGTTTCCCGAGGTGGCGCCTGCAAAGGGTTTCTAGTTTGGACCAACACTTAGACAAGCATTGGACCGGGGGCTAAATAAAGATGACCCTTGGGATGCGCGACTCCCAAGGGAAAAAGGTAATAGGTCAGGCAAATGGTAAAACGAATGTTGGGCCTTGCTGTAAAAGTCTTATTCAAAGCGAACTGTCAAGGGGTCCCATAAATCACCCGACCGGGTTAGGGACGCAAAATCCGGGAACATAATACCGATATGACGGAAACTAGGGCGGCAAGAGTGGAACAAAACACCAGGCATAAGGCCGAGCCTTCCACCCTTTACCAAGTATATAGATGCATTAATTAAATAAGATATATTGTGATATCCCAACAAGTAAACATGTTCCAACAAGGAACAACATCTCCATGTTCCAACAAGGAACAAACTTCATCTTCACCTGCAACTAACAACGCTATAAGAGGGGCTGAGCAAAGCGGTAACATAGCCAAACAACGGTTTGCACAGGAAAGGTGTCAAAGGTTAGAGGCTGACATGGCAATTTGGGAGGCTTGAGGAACAAGTGATAGGTAACGCAGCATAGCGATAGAACGAAGCAACTAGCATAGCAATGATAGTAGTGAGATCCAGGGTAGCGGTCATCTTGCCTGAAATCCCGCAAGGAAGAAGAACGAGTCCATGAAGAAGACGAACGGATGAAGCCGAACCGAGCGTAGACGAACGAATCCTCACGATCGCAACGAAACAGGAACTAACAAGAAGAAGCACACAACATAGTAAACACACCACACATGAACAAGGCATGATGCACAAACAAGCATGATGCATGACAAATCTAGATGAGGCTACTCATGGCAAGGGATGATGCAAACAAGATCAACACATCAAGGCAAGTTTAAATGAGGCCGGGAACAACATATAACAATTTCGGTAAGTCCTCATATGCAAATTTCGAAATTGGTCCAGATCTGAATAAACCTTATGTTCAAGTTGTTAAATAGCAAGTTAAGATGCACCACGATGATCTACACGAAATTCTAGTCAAGTTACATATAAAGTTCATTTAATTCGGAGATAAGGCCTAGAAGATATGAGCAAAACAAGTTAAACATGGCATTGATGCAAAATGCACCCAAACATCAAGCAAACACCTCAAGACAAGGATGCAACATGATAATATGAAGCTACATGCAAAATCAAGCAAGTTTCAATATAGAGCACACTCAAAACGGAGCAACGGTTCAACACATGCACACTAAACAAGTTTAAAGGACAAGCTGTCCAAAACAGCAACTAGGCATATTGCAAGCACCAAAACAACATGCTACAGAATCTCAACATGATAACAAAAGGCATGGCCATGATGTACAGGTAAAGCATGACAAAACATGAACACTGAGCTATCTCCAGAAATCACTAGAACATGCTCAAACACACATGGCAAGATTGCAAATAATAACAGGTTCACAGACTTAGCAGAATTCACAGGACATGGCAGAAATAACATCAGGTTAACATGTTTAGAGCTATGAAACAACATGCTACAGGAACATATCAGGGCAAACAAAGGCATGGCATGAATCTAATCAAAGCATATACAAAAGTCCCTTAGTGACCATAACCCAAAAGGGATCAGAAAATACAGTTGCAAGCATGTGAATATAGCAAAAACATAAACAGATTCAGACTTGGTGAAAAACTGGAGCATGGCATAAACAGATAACAAGTAGGCATGTTGGTGAGCTTGAATCACTCACCACAGAGCAATACATGATAAACTAAGCATACATCCATCAAGAAGACATGGCATAGAAGCTATACATGGCAAGAACAACATCATAGCATACACGGATCAACTACAACAACCTTGGCAAAATTGAATAACATGTAAACAACCTGCCAGGAAACATTTTATAGCAAAAGTAGAGCTCGATTGACTCAAGCTATGGCACTCCATAATTGCAAACAAGGGCATGGATGGATAGAGCATGATCATATGTTCAAAACATCCTTACTGAAGTATCTCAAAATAAGCATGTATCTCTCGGTAGCATCAAGTTTACATGGCATAAAAATATCAGCAAAACAGGGGCTGAAATCAGCAACATCATGAAGCCTAGTTTGCATGCTTGTGCTAGTCACCACAGAGATCACAAAAATACATGGCATACACCCCTGTAAAGATGGAATGGCACATTACAAAACACATGTAGGACTCAAGTTCATAGGGTGCACACATCAATCATGGCAAAAATGACAAAAGTGCATGTACTGATAAGAATCTGAAACTAACATCACATAGCCCTCTTCTAACAGCATCTCGGGCATCAAGATGAGCTCAAATGAAAATGATGCGATGAGATGAAATGATGTACTCGTCGAGGCGAACAATTTAACATATTACACGTGCAAAACGGAGCTACAGATGCAGAGATACGGCATGATGAATATGGCAAAAAAATATCTGCAGAATAATGACTTAGAGGAAAAAACGGGGGGGACGAGAAGTCAACCGTTCCGAGATCTAGATCGAGGCGGGCCGAGCTCTCGCCGGAGCTGGCACCGGAGGCGAGGAGGGAGGCGGCAGAGGGGAGCCGGCAACGGGGTGGCGACGGAGGGCGCCGGGCGCGCGGTGGCGGTGCCGGGCGGCAGCCGTGAGGCGGCAACCGGGCGGCGGCCTAGGCGGCCGAGGGCGCTGGAGGCGCAGGGCGGGCGGGCGAGGGAGGCGGAGGACAGGCGGCGGCAGCAGGCGGCGGAGGAGGCCGGGCGGGCACGGGCGGGCGGGGAGGCGCGGCCGAGGCGCGCCGGGCGGGTCGGGGCCGGGCACGGCGCGCTGGCGCTGGCCTCAAGGGCCAGCATGCGGGCAGGCGGGCATGGCAGCGGATGGCCGGCGGCGCCACGTGGCGCGCTGGGATTCGCCGGGCGCGGCGGCGCGGACACATCCGACTAGGGATGGACATGTCCGGCGGCGGAAGGTGGAAGGAGACTAGGGTTAGGGAATTCATCCGCGAATTTCGGGGGAGGGCACCTATTTATAGGTAGAGGGAGCTAGGAGAGTCCAAATGAGGAGCGGTTTTTGCCCACACGATCGTGATCAAACGAACGAGAGCATGGAGGGGAGTTTGCTGGGTTTTGGGCCACTTTGGAAGGGGTGTTGGGCTGCAATACAAAAGAGGCTTTACGGTTACCCAGTTAACCGTTGGAGTACCAAACGACCTCCAAATGGCACGAAATTTGACAGGCGGTCTACGGGTGCTATACCAAGGCCGCTTGGCAAACCTCGGTCCATTCCGAGACCGTTTAATACCCACACACGAAAAGAGGCAAAAGGGGGCGCCGGGAGACATAGGAGTGCCGGATTGCAAAACGGACAACGGGGAAAATGCTCGGATGCATGAGACGAACACGCATGCAAATGCGATGCACATGATGACATGATATGAAATGCAGATGATGACGTGGCAAAGTCCAAAACGCAAGCAAATGACATGGCAACGACGGCGAATAACTGGCAGACACCTGGCGCATCGAATCCGGGGCGTTACAACACTCCTCCACTAACAAGAGATCTCGTCCTGAGATCTTAGGACCGAGACGGAAGAGAAAGAGGGATGAGGTGAAACAAGAACTCAATAGAAGAAGCAAAGAATCGAGAGCACACGAGTAGAAGAGAGAAACGATGAGAATCGAAAGCTCACGGAATCAGATAGACTATGAAACCACTCCGGTTAAAATAAGAAAGAAAAGGAATAAGAATGAAATAATTTAGGCAGCACTCCGGCTGAACATGGAAAGAATAGAACATGAACTTGAGAGGATGGAATGATACTTGATGAAGACATGACACAAAACCTCCGGAAAGAATTAAAAGAGTTGAATGACAAGAACGGAGAAGAAAATGACAACTTGTGCCGCGAATGAAATTGAAAGCATCTTTAGAAGGAAGGTTTGAACGGAGTTGTTGAGAAAATCAACAACGAAAAGAATAAGCTTGTTGTGGACTTATGGATAACATTCCAAAATTTTCGAGGTGATAACCGACCACAAGCGGAAAAGATTTAATAGCTGAGAAAAACGAAGAAATGCAAAACTCCACTTCAAAAGAATACGGAGATTTAATTGCACCTCGAGATGCAAGAAGAAAAGATACTTGAACTCCACCAATGAAATCTTGATGAACTGTTGACGAATGAATTAAATCATGAAGAACCACCATGAAGAACTCCGGTAACAAAAGGTGACGAGATAGAATAAAGGATGAAAGAATAAGATGAGCCTTGCGATGATTTAGATGGAGGTTCCGACGAAATGGCCGAGAAAATTTGAACTCCAGAAAAGAAAAGATGAAAACACTTGCAAGTAGAATTTATTCCTCAAGAACAAACTCTGAAGGAAGGGATTAATCCCTTGGATGAAATAAGAATAAGATTTATTGTATGCTTATCATTCATCAAATTAAATTGATGACAAACAATGGATTTTGCAAACTACTTATTCTTCTTGAAAAAGAATTGAGAAGTGACATATCGCAAACTTGAGATGGTCTTCGTGAACCACCGGTAGGATTGGAAAGAACGAATGAATTAATATGATAATCAAAGAAAAAGAATCTTGAACGAACCACCGTAAGGATTTCGAAATGACTGATGAAAGAGAATGAATCACCGGGAAGAATTAGAAGAACCAATTAGCTAGAGGGGATTAAACTGCAAGAGAACAAAGAGATCGCGAACTGATAGAAGAATACTTGAACGAAGCACCGGAAGAATATTGAGACGAATGAAGGGGCACGAATATGGAATAACTGGAGAACGAATTTGAAAAACTTAGAATGGAGAGATATTCCAAAAACATGGCCTCCGGATGATCGAGAGAGAAAGCAACACCTGAAGTACTCCGGATGGATGAAAAGAATTGCACAACTGGAAACAACTAGATATGATAACATCGAGCTAGCACCGCGAATCTCCGGGAGAACGGACAAGATTTAAGAGGAAAAAAAATCTACGACGATCTTCAAATGTTGAGAATGACGACGAGAACCACCATGCAGAATTGTTGAGACGCTCCGGGAGAATGAAAAACAAAGAAGTTGAGTCAACAATGAGATGGTTTGAAATCGATCTTGAAAAGACATCTGATTGATGAAATTCATTCTTACGTCAAACTCCGAAAAGAATTGAGAATAACTCTGGGGAAATTAGAAGAGTCAGGTAAGATCCTGGGAAAGACCTGGGGGTTAGGGCCCACTAAAAGAAAACACCGTTGGAAAGGGATGTTGAACAGATAGATGATGCACCGGAACAATTGAAATATTTGACTGAGGTGACAACCTCGAATTAATTCGAACACAGGCGAATCTCCTGAGATGTCTTCTGAACTCCGGAATGATAAACTGGCGAGAGGCGAACGAGCAAGGAGAACACTTGATCCAAGGAAAGAATATGATCAACACCGAAAAACTTGAATTGAGTGCACCGGAAAAAAGAAAGGGATGAAGAATCTCAAACAAAAGATAATTCACCGGTTGAAATGATTAACGAAAGACTGAAGAGGCTCCACATGAATGAAAATTGTTGGTCGAAACAGACTCAAACTTCGGGAAGAAAAAGGGTGGGTGGGCGGGAAAACAAAGGCAACTTGGAAGGGGAAATCGACGAATAACTTGAAGAGAAAAACACCAGTTGAAATCATTGAGGAAAGAAAGCAAAGACTTCGCACGAGTAGAAGGATACTCAATAGCGGACTCCGGTTCCGAGAGGAAGAAGGGAAGGCGGGTGGGAAAAACAAGGACAACTTCGGACAAGGAAAAACAACGACGTCGGAGGAAGAACTGAGGATTGAACTTGGCAAAGATGAAGATGGTCGAGTCGAATTGACGAGAAATGCACCGGATGAAAAGAGCTGAGGGCCAACGATCGAAAAACCAACTGCGTGATCCTAAAGAAAAATTTGAAGGGAAGAGAAGTAATTCAAAACACCTACGTCAAGATTTCTCACCAGAGTGACGAAGGGGCAGAGGAGTAAAAAGAATTCCTACTCTCCGATATAACTAGACTCTGAAAACAGTTTTCTTCTAGACTCAACAAGGCCAAACTACACGATCAATCAAGGGGCTCCTAGGGTCGGTCGAGGCTCGATACCAACTTGAAACACGCCTAATATGCGACCCTATCCAAAAGGAACTCAAGGTCCCACCAAGGATAGACCCAAGATATTGAAACGCTTTTGCAAGGTGGATATCATTACATCAACATTACATAATAGATGGGGATACATACAAAATGCACAAATGCCACAAGAATACATCAACATCATATACAAGATCAACATCCGACTACGGATGAAACATAAACAGAAACTCAAACGACATCCACCTCGCTAGCCCAGCTGCCGACCGAACCTATCCCTAATCAAGAAGAAGCGGAAGAAGAACTCCAAAACAAGCAAACATCACTCTCACGTCATGATCATCGCAAACCTGTACCTGCAACTGTTGGTGTAGTAATCTGTGAGCCACGAGGACTCAGCAATCCCATTACCATGGGTATCAAGACTAGCAAAGCTTAAAGGGAAAGGAAGGGGGGGGGGGGGGGTAAAGTGGTGAGGTTGCAGCAGCGACTAAGCATGATAAGGTGGCTAACATACGCAAATGAGAGCGAGAAGAGGATCAAAGGAACGGTCGTCAACTAGTAATGATCAAGAAGTGATCCTGAACTCCTACTTACGTCAGACAAAACCCAGAAACCGTGTTCTCCTCTCGATCAACCCGAAAAGAGACACTCACGATTCACATACACAGTTGGTGTATTTTAGAAGAGTTTGCTTCAAGTTTACTACAACCGGATATTAACAAATTCCCATCTGCCACATAACCGCAGCACGGCTCTCGAAAGTTTATACCCCGCAGGGTGTCCCATCTTAGCCCATGATAAGCTCTCGCGATCAATGAAGGATATTCCTTCTCCCGGAAGACCCGATCAGTCTCGAATCCTGCTACAAGACATTTCGACAGCAATAAAACAAGACCAGCAAGACCTCCCGCGCGCCGACACCCTCGATAGTAGCCACATATCTCGCCTCGTGCCACGACCGGATGAGCAGTCCGTACAACTAAAACCAGCCCTCAAGTTTCCCGAGGTGGCGCCAAAAGGGTTTCTAGTTTGGACCAACACTTAGACAAGCATTGGCCCGGGGGGCTAAAATAAAGATGACCCTTGGGATGCGCAACTCCCAAGGGAAAAAGGTAATAGGTCAGGCAAATGGTAAAACCAATGTTGGGCCTTGCTATAAAGTCTTATTCAAATCGAACTGTCAAGGGGGTCCCATAAATCACCCGACCGCGTTAGGGACGCAAAATCCGGGAACATAATACCGATATGACGGAAACTAGGGCGGCAAGAGTGGAACAAAACACCAGGCATAAGGCCGAGCCTTCCACCCTTTACCAAGTATATAGATGCATTAATTAAATAAGATATGTTGTGATATCCCAACAAGTAAACATGTTCCAACAAGGAACAACATCTCCATGTTCCAACAAGGAACAAACTTCATCTTCACCTGCAACTAACAACGCTATAAGAGGGGCTGAGCAAAGTGGTAACATAGCCTAACAACGGTTTGCATAGGAAAGGTGTCAAAGGTTAGAGGCTGACATGGCAATTTGGGAGGCTTGAGGAACAAGTGATAGGTAACGCAGCATAGCGATAGAACAAAGCAACTAGCATAGCAATGATAGTAGTGAGATCCAGGGTAGCGGTCATCTTGCCTAAAATCCCGCAAGGAAGAAGAACGAGTCCATGAAGAAGACGAACGGATGAAGCCGAACCGAGCGTAGACGAACGAATCCTCACGATCGCAGCGAAACAGGAACTAACAAGAAGAAGCACACAACATAGTAAACACACCACACATGAACAAGGCATGATGCACAAACAAGCATGATGCATGACAAATCTAGATGAGGCTACTCATGGCAAGGGATGATGCAAACAAGATCAACACATCAAGGCAAGTTTAAATGAGGCCGGGAACAACATATAACAATTTCGGTAAGTCCTCATATGCAAATTTCTAAATTGGTCCAGATCTGAATAAACCTTATGTTCAAGTTGTTAAACAGCAAGTTAAGATGCACCACGATGATCTACACGAAATTCTAGTCAAGTTACATATAAAGTTCATTTAATTCGGAGCTACGGCCTAGAAGATATGAGCAAAACAAGTTAAACATGACATTGATGCAAAATGCACCCAAACATCAAGCAAACACCTCAAGACAAGGATGCAACATGATAATATGAAGCTACATGCAAAATCAAGTAAGTTTCAATATAGAGCACACTCAAAACGGAGCAACGTTTCAACACATGCACACTAAACAAGTTTAAAGGACAAGCTGTCCAAAACAGCAACTAGGCATATTGCAAGCACCAAAACAACATGCTACAGAATCTCAACATGATAACAAAAGGCATGGCCATGATGTACAGGTAAAGCATGACAAAACATGAACACTGAGCTATCTCCAGAAATCACTAGAACATGCTCAAACACACATGGCAAGATTGCAACTAATAACAGGTTCACAGACTTAGCAGAATTCACAGGACATGGCAGAAATAACATCAGGTTAACATGTTTAGAGCTATGAAACAACATGCTACAGGAACATATCATGGCAAACAAAGGCATGGCATGAATCTAATCAAAGCATATACAAAAGTCCCTTAGTGACCATAACCCAAAAGGGATTAGAAAATACAGTTACAAGTATGTGAATATAGCAAAAACATAAACAGATTCAGACTTGGTGAAAAACTGGAGCATGGCATAAACAGATAACAGGTAGGCATGTTGGTGAGCTTGAATCACTCACCACAGAGCAATACATGATAAACTAAGCATACATCCATCAAGAATACATGGCATAGAAGCTATACATGGCAAGAACAACATCATAACATACACGGATCAACTACAACAACCTTGGCCAAATTGAATAACATGTAAACAACCTGCCAGGAAACATTTTATAGCAAAAGTAGAGCTTGATTGACTCAAGCTATGGCACTCCATAATTGCAAACATGGGCATGGATGGATAGAGCATGATCATATGTTCAAAACATCCTTACTGAAGTATCTCAAAATAAGCATGTATCTCTCGGTAGCATCAAGTTTACATGGCATCAAAATATCAGCAAAACAGGGGCTGAAATCAGCAACATCATGAAGCCTAGTTTGCATGCTTGTGCTAGTCACCACAGAGATCACAAAAATACATGGCATACACCCCTGTAAAGATGGAATGGCATATTACAAAACACATATAGGACTCAAGTTCATAGGGTGCACACATCAATCATGGAAAAAATGATAAAAGTGCATGTACTGATAAGAATCTGAAACTAACATCACATAGCCCTCTTCTAACAGCATTTCGGGCATCAAGATGAGCTCAAATGAAAATGATGCAATGAGATGAAATGATGTACTCGTCAAGCGAACAATTTGACATATTACACGCGCAAAACGGAGCTAGAGATGCAGAGATACGGCATGATTAATATGGCAAAAAAATATCTGCAGAATAATGACTTAGAGGAAAAAACGGGGGGGAGGAGAAGTCAACCGCTCCGAGATCTAGATCGAGGCGGGCCGAGCTCTCGCCGGAGCTGGCACCGGAGGCGAGGAGGGAGGCGGCGGGGGAGCCGGCGACGGGCGGCGACGGAGGGCGCTGGCGCGCGGCGCAGCGGAAGCCGGGCGGGCGCGTGAGCTGGCCAACATGAGGCGGCCTAGGCGGCCGAGGGCGCTGGAGGCGCGCTGCCGGGCGGCGCATCGGAGGCGGAGGACAGCCGCAAGACGCAGCAGGCGGCGGAGGAGGCCGGGCGCGGCATGGGCCGGGCGGCGAGGCGCGGCCGAGGGCGCCGGGCGGGCGGGGCGGGCGCAAACCAAGCGCTGCACGCTGGCGGCACGGGCCTCAAGGGCTGGCGGGCCGGGCTGGCAGCGGCAGCGGACGGCGACGGCGCCACGTGGCGCTGGGATTCGCTGGCGCGGCGCGGACACGTCCGACTCGGGACGGACATGTCCGGCGGCGGAAGGTGGAAGGAGACTAGGGTTAGGGAATTCATCCGCGAATTTCGGGGGAGGGCACCTATTCATAGGTAGAGGGAGCTAGGAGAGTCCAAATGAGGAGCGGTTTTCACCCACACGATCGTGATCAAACGACCGAGAGCATGGAGGGGAGTTTATTGGGTTTTGGAGCACTTTGGAAGGGGTGTTGGGCTGCAATACAAAGGAGGCTTTACGGTTACCCGGTTAACCGTTGGAGTACCAAACGACCTTCAAATGGCACGAAACTTGACAGGCGGTCTACGGGTGCTATACCAAGGCCGCTTGGAAAACCTCGGTCCATTCCGAGAACGTTTAATACCCACACACGAAAAGAGGCAAAAGGGGGCGCCGGAAGACATAGGAGTGCCGGATTGCAAAACGGACAACGGGGAAAATGCTCGGATGCATGAGACGAACACGCATGCAAATGCGATGCACATGATGACATGATATGAAATGCAGATGATGACGTGGCAAAGTGCAAAACGCAAGCAAATGACATGGCAACGACGGCGAATAACTGGCAGACACCTGGCGCATCGAATCCGGGGCGTTACAACACTCCTCCACTAACAAGAGATCTCGTCCCGAGATCTTAGGACCGAGACGGAAGAGAAAGAGGGATGAGGTGAAACAAGAACTCAATAGAAGAAGCAAAGAATCGAGAGCACACGAGAAGAAGAGAGAAACGATGAGAATCGAAAGCTCACGGAATCAGATAGACTATGAAACCACTCCAGTTAAAATAAGAAAGAAAAGGAATAAGAATGAAATAATTTAGGCAGCACTCCGGCTGAACATGGAAAGAATAGAACATGAACTTGAGAGGATGGAATGATACTTGATGAAGACATGACACAAAACCTCCGGAAAGAATTAAAAGAGTTGAATGAAAAGAACGGAGAAGAAAATGACAACTTGTGCCGCGAATGAAATTGAAAGCATCTTTAGAAGGAAGGTTTGAATGGAGGTGTTGAGAAAATCAACAACGAAAAGAATAAGCTTGTTCTGGACTTATGGATAACATCCCAAAATTTTCGAGGTGATAACCGACCACAAGCGGAAAAGATTTAATAGCTGAGAAAAACGAAGAAATGCAAAACTCCACTTCAAAAGAATACGGAGATTTAATTGCACCTCGAGATGCAAGAAGAAAAGATACTTGAACTCCACCAATGAAATCTTGATGAACTCTTGACGAATGAATTAAATCATGAAGAACCACCATGAAGAACTCCGGTAACAAAAGGTGATGAGATAGAATAAAGGATGAAAGAATAAGATGAGCCTTGCGATGATTTAGATGGAGGTTCCGACGAAATGGCCGAGAAAATTTGAACTCCGGAAAAGAAAAGATGAAAACACTTGCAAGTAGAATTTATTCCTCAAGAACAAACTCTGAAGGAAGGGATTAATCCCTTGGATGAAATAAGAATAAGATTTATTGTATGCTTATCATTCATCAAATTAAATTGATGACAAACAATGGATTTTGCAAACTACTTATTCTTCTTGAAAAAGAATTGAGAAGTGACATATCACAAACTTGAGATGGTCTTCATGAACCACCGGTAGGATTGGAAAGAACGAATGAATTAATATGATAATCAAAGAAAAAGAATCTTGAACCAACCACCGTAAGGATTTCGAAATGACTGATGAAAGAGAATGAATCACCGGGAAGAATTAGAAGAACCAATAAGCTAGAGGGGATTAAACTGCAAGAGAACAAAGAGATCGCGAACTGATAGAAGAATACTTGAACGAAGCACCGGAAGAATATTGAGACGAATGAAGGGGCACGAATATGGAATAATTGGAGAACGAATTTGAAAAACTTAGAATGGAGAGATATTCCGAAAAGATGGCCTCCGGATGATCGAGAGCGAAAGCAACACCTGAAGTACTCCGGATGGATGAAAAGAATTGCACAACTGGAAACAACTAGATATGATAACATCGAGCTAGCACCGCGAATCTCCGGGAGAACGGACAAGATTTAAGAGAAAAAAAATCTACGACGATCTTCAAATGTTGAGAATGACGACGATAACCACCATGCAGAATTGTTGAGACGCCCGGAGAATGAAAACAAAGAAGTTGAGTCAACAATGAGATGGTTTGAAATCGATCTTGAAAAGGCATCGGACCGATGAAATTCATTCTACGCCAAACTCGAAAAGAATTGAGAATAACTCCGGGAAATTAGAAGAGTCGTAAGATCCTCGAAAGACCTGTGGGTTAGGGCCCACTAAAAGAAAACACCGCTGGAAAGGGATGTTGAATGATAGATGATGCACCGAACAATTGAAATATTTGACCGAGGTGACAACCTCGAATTAATTCAACACAAAGAATCTCCCGAGATGTCTTCAATTCGGAATGATAAATGGCGAGAGGCGAACGAGCAAGGAGAACACTTGATCCAAGTAAAGAATATGATCAACACCGAAAAACTTGAATTGAGTGCACCGGAAAAAAGAAAGGGATGAAGAATCTCAAACAAAAGATAATTCACCGGTTGAAATGATTAACGAAAGACTGAAGAGGCTCCACATGAATGAAAATTGTTGGTCGAAACAGACTCAAACTTCGGGAAGAAAAAGGGTGGGTGGGTGCTATACCAAGGCCGCTTGGCAAACCTCGGTCCATTCCGAGAACGTTTAATACCCACACACGAAAAGAGGCAAAAGGGGGCGCCGGCAGACATCGGAGTGCCGGATTGCAAAATGGACAACGGGGAAAATGCTCGGATGCATGAGACGAACACGTATGCAAATGCGATGCACATGATGACATGATATGAAATGCAGATGATGACATGGCAAAGTGCAACACGCAAGCAAATGACATGGCAACGACGGCGAATAACTGGCAGACACCTGGCGCATCGAATCCGGGGCGTTACATGGGTTGCGTATATCATGTTCACCATCTGCACTTGTGGGGGAAGCCCTTCTGTCCTCTATTGTTCGGCGGCCAGGGCTCCTCCTCTTCATTGCTATGCAGCCCCTTGTCATTGTTTTTGGCATTTAACTTGCCTGCCTGCTTGAACACCCAACAATCCTTGTTGGTGTGGTTGGCTGGTTTTTCGGGGGTGCCGTGTATCTGGCACGAGCGACCGAGTTTTTGTTCCAAATTGGACGGGCCCGGAGTATTTCTTTTAAATGGCTTTTTCCGCTGACCGGGTTTAGAGCCTCTGAATCTGGCATTGATCGCCAGATCCTCAAGATTATCGCTGTTAATGCGGCGCTTGTGCTTGTTGCGACGCGACCTGCCATTGCTGTCCTTGGTATCCGAATTACCAGGGCTCTTGGTCATGTTGTTACTACGAGCTAGCCAGCTGTTCTCTCCCGCGCAAAAGCGGGTCATGAGTGTTGTGAGGGCTGCCATGGATTTCGGCTTTTCCTGTCCTAGGTGCCGGGCAAGCCATTTGTCGCGGATGTTGTGTTTGAAGGCTGCAAGGGCCTCTGCATCCGAACAGTCGACGATTTGATTTTTCTTGGTTAGGAAACATGTCCAGAATTGTCTGGCCGATTCCTCTGGCTGCTGAATTATGTGGCTTAGGTCATCGGTGTCTGGTGGTCACACATATGTGCCCTGGAAATTGTCTAGGAATGCGGCTTCCAGGTCTTCCCAACAACCAATTGACTCTGTTGGCAAGCTGTTAAGCCAATGCCGGGCTGGTCCTTTAAGCTTGAGTGGGAGGTATTTGATGGCGTGCAGATCATCACCACGGGCCATGTGGATGTGAAGGAGATAGTCCTCGATCCAAACCGCAGGATCTGTTGTGCCATCGTATGATTCAATGTTTACGGGTTTGAAACCCTCAGGGATTTGATGATCCATCACTTCATCTGTGAAGCATAGTGGGTGTGCGGAGCCTCTGTATTGGGCTATATCACGACGCAGCTCAAATGAGCTTTGTTCATCGTGGTTCGCCTGGCCGGAGTTGCCATATCCGGCGTGACGGTTATTGTCACGTGTCGTAGGGCGCCTATGCGATTCGTAGATCGATCTTGTTTGTCTTGCCTTGTCCTCCAATATATCTCGCAGGTCTGGCGCGATTTCCGCCGCCTTGGTATTTTTTGAGCGGCGCGGGTGCGGCTTGAGTTGAGGACCGAGAGGCCTTTTATCGCGCCACGAGGTGGCCGGTCAGCCGTATCACGCGCTGGTGATGTAGGTTTGGGTGCTTCCTCCTCTAATCGGGTAGCAGCCTGCGTTTTGGGTAGTCTTGAGGGCGCCGAGTTCATACTCTTCGCCGCAAGGACTTCAAACCATCCGTCGACTAGCAAGTCTTGGTCAGCTCTAAGCTGTTGCTGTTTTTCTTGAGGCTGCTTGCCGTGGCCATAAGCCCGCGCTTGAAACACTCTTGTTCGACGGGATCCTCGGCACGCAGCCAATTCATCGTCGTCGAGGCTTGCGCCATCTTCGGAGGAGGCATGTAATTATCGCCCTCTACCTCTCTTTCTCGCCGCTTCTCTCATGAGGGCTGGCTTCTCCATCCTCCCGCGCTGAATCTTGCCGGAGGGGCTTGTCTTCAGACCGTCCGGTGTTATTATCTCCGTGCCGGAATCACCGCTTTTGCTGTGGCAGGATTTAGGCGCCGGGCGCCGACGCCGCGCTAGGCTATTTCTTGAGGGGTCATCCTCCGCTGTTCCATCGCCATTCCCATCTTTTGGGATGTCCACCATGTATATGTCGTATGACGAGGTGGTTTTCCAGCGCCTGTGGGCGCTGGTTCTGGTCGCTCCTACATCGCCGCCCATACCGCCGATGTCTTCGAGTCGAAGTCGAGCATGTCGCTTAAATCATCGACGATGGGCAACGAGGTGGGTTGTGGGTGGGCTTTGAATTTCTTCGTCGTCGCATCCCAACCTTCCCGACCATAATCCGCCAGGCTCTCCGATAAAGAGAGAGACTTTAGTGAATTCAGGATGTCGCCAAAGGGCGAAAAGCTGAAAGATGTCCGCGGCAGTGAATTCCATGATCGGCGCCCAATCGGATTCGATTATGGGCGCAGAAGGCTCGAGTCCGGAAAGGAGTTCGCACCTTGAGTCACGAAGCCGCAAAAGGATGGGGTAGGTGTACGGCTCAATCGCCGAGAGATCGCAGCCCCCGAGGCGGTGTCCAGCCACCCGCCCTCGATCGGCGCAATCGGCTCGAGCTAAAGGTCGGAGCGACACCGGTGCGGCCTCCGTGACACCGTTCAGCGGCAGAGCTAAATCATGCCCTCGTGGATCAAGGCGGGCGCTTTGGCTGTGGCTCGAACCCGTCAAGATCAAGTCTCCGCGGACGCCAGCCGTAGTTCAAACTTTCAAATTTGACCCGGTGGCGGGGCGAAGCTTAATCTGCTCCAGATGGCTGCGAATTGCCCGCAGCAGCAAAGCCGCCAATACGAAGATCTATCCGGGGAGAAAAGTCTCACCCTGGAGTGCATCGTTATTGATGATCGGAGGGGCCATCGGGCCTAAAGATGACGACACAGAGGAAATCTCAATGAAAGTACCAATGTCGGTGTCAAAACCGGCGGATCTCGGGTAGGGGGTCCCGAACTGTGCGTCTAGGCGGAGGGTAACAGGAGACAAGGGACACGATGTTTTTACCCAGGTTCGGGCCCTCTCGATGGAGGTAAAACCCTACTCCTGCTTGATTAATATTGATGATATGGGTAGTACAAGAGCAGATCTACCACGAGATAAGAGAGGCTAAACCCTAGAAGCTAGCCTATGGTATGATTGTTGTTCGTCCTATGGACTAAAACCCTCCGGTTCATATACGCACCGAAGAGGGTTAGGGTTACACAGAGTCGGTTACAATGGTAGGACATCTACATATCCGCATCGCCAAGCTTGCCTTCCACGCCAAGGAAAGTCCCATCCGGACACGGGACGAAGTATTCAATCTTGTATCTTCATAGTCCAGGAGTCCGGCCAAAGGTCATAGTCCGGCTATCCGGACACCCCCTAATCCAGGACTCCCTCACCTGGGCATCACACTCTTTGGGGTCGGGGGACAGGGCTAGCTGCTTGCCAGCCAGGGTCACGACTCGGTCCAATATCTTCTTGTCTTCAGCGATCACAAGGGACTCGGCCAGCCGGCTACTGGCTGCAGTGCACTCGGAGGATTTCTTGTAATCGCCGGCTATGGTGATGATGCCCTTGGTGCTTGGCATCTTCATCTTGAGGTAGGCATAGTGGGGTACAACCATGAACTTGGCCAGAGCAGGTCGGCCAAGCAGTGCATGATAGGGGCTCGCAAGGTCCACCACTTCAAACCAGATTGCTTCCCGGCGGAAATGATCATTGTCCCCAAAGAGAACATCTATCTTGATCTTGCCGATTGGTGAACAGGACAGGCCGGGTATGATGCCATGGAACACGGTCCGGCTTGGCATGAGGTGCTTGGTCTTGATGTTCAGCTTCTCCATGGTGTCGCGATACAGGATGTTGATGCTGCTCCCGTCGTCTCTCAGTACGCGGGAGAATCGGGCAGCAAGCCTGTCTGTTGCTAGGGTTGCCTCCAGAACCAATGCATAAGGGCCCGAGGACGGCATCACCTCTGGGTGGTCGGCCCGGCTCCAGCTGATAGGCCTTTCTGACCAGTGCATGTACTCAGGGTTGCCAGAGGCTATCGCGTTGACTTCTTGGTGTTGTCGGCGCCGGCTGCGCCGATCTTCAGGCTAGCTTGTAAAGACGATGTAGGTGGTATGCTCGTTGGGAAACTCGTCTTGGATGGTCCCGACTGCTGGTCAAGCGGCCGGCTGTTGAGGAGCCGGAGGCGGCTAGCCAGCAGGCGGAGGCGGCACCAGCCCTTCGCCTTTGGTGATTCGGGTGAGCAAGTGGCATTTCCGGGTCGTATGGTTGGACGGCTTTGCGTCCCTGTGGAACTTGCAAGGGGCGTCGAGGGCTTGCTCGTAGGAGAAAGCCGGCTGCCAAGCTGGCCTGCGGCCCTTCGGCTTCTTGGGCGCGGGCCGCCCCTCAGGTTGTTCGTCTTTGACGATGGCCACCTGCCGACTGGTCGGAGGCGGCATTGGGTCCTTGCGCTTGTTGTCGTTCTGGTACGGACATCGACTGGAGTCGCCAGCCGGTGTTTTGGGCGCCGGGTTGAGCACCTTCCCGGAGGCGTCCACCCGGAGCTCGGTCTTCATCGAGGAGTCGACGGTGGCGTACTTGTCCACTGTGACTAGTAGCTCGTCGAGGGTAGTCGGCTCATCATAGAGAAGCTTATGCTTGAGGAGGGTGCCTTCTCGGCACCCGGCGTTGAAGTACTCTATGGCTTGAACCTCGTGCACCCCCTCGCAGGAATTGCGGAGCTCGGCCCAACGCGTGACATAGTCGCGAGTCGACTCGGTGGGTCCTTGTACGCACAAGGAGAGCTGTCTGGGCTTGGGAGCCCGCTTGTAGGTGCCGTGAAGGCGGATGAAGGCTTCGTGAAGTTCAGCCAACTCGTTGATGCTATACGGCTTGAGGCTGTTGATCCGTGTTCGCGCCGTGCCTTGAAGCATGAGGGGCACATACGCCACGGCAACGCTGCTGCCGCTCGCTATGCCGACCGCCGTGGAGTAGTCGATCAGCCCTCCTCCGGCTTCACGAGCCGTTGTACTTGGGCGCAGTGTCTTGGGAGCGAGAACCCTTTAGGAAGGTCTCGTCGCGATGCGGGGCCGAAACAAGGCGGATCGACATCATCTTCTTCTTCAATGCCGTGGATCGCGCCAGCGGTCGATCCGGCTATGGTTTCTGCCGACTCGCTTCGCTGGCGTGCCTAGTCGGCCGCCGAGAGTCGGATGCGTGATCGGCGGCGAGGTTGGATATCTTTCCCACGCAGGCGGAGGAGGGGACGGTTGCTCGCCGCCCACGGCGCGAGGACGGCCTTCGCGTCGCTTGATGGAGATCCGGTTCGGTTGCGGCTAGCAGCCGCTCCTTTTCTCGCCGGCGCTGGTGTCGCCGCGCAATGGCGCGGCGTGACGTGGCGTCGCGTTTCCTCGGTGCGGGGAGGGCTGGCGTGGGCACCGTCTTCTTTGCTCTGCGGCCGCGCCGTCGATTCTTGGATGCGCCTAGCCATAGGGGAGCTCGTCGGGCCCAGCCCGCTCAGCTCTTCCACGCGCCTGGGCGGCGCGCAGTTCTCGAGGGGCATGGCGAGATCGGGCGGTCCGCCCCACATGTCAGCTGGCGATCGTGTTGCTGCTTGACGACGCCGAGTCGGCTCGGCCCGTCAGGGGGCGGCGTGCCAAAGGCAGCGTTGTCGACTTCGCGCTGGTGAGCCTCCGTGAGGCGTCTCATGGAAGCTATCCTCAGGCCTTCCGCGTGGAGGGCGAGGCGGCGCGCCTCCAGCGCCTCGGCGTCGGCGTCGGCCGGGAGAGGGGCGGACAGGTCGTGCAGCGCCGCTTGCGGGGCGTCGTGGGCGTTCTCGCCAGAGGGGCCGCCGTGACTGATGACCAGCACCTCGGTGATGGCACTGCCACAGCTGTCGGCTCGGGGGAGCGGGTCGTTGAAGATCACAACGTTGGTGCGGAAGGCGTCGAGTGATGCCATGTCGGAGTCGGCAAGCATCGGGTCGGTGGAACCGACCGACTCCAAATCCACAACAAGCTCGCTGGAGACGTGGAGTTGGTCAAGGAGGCTGACGAGGTGGCTCTCGGGGCATCCTGTGCCCGCGTCGGAGGCGGGCTCGTCGGAGATGCGAGCCTCGCCAAGAAGATCGACGAGGCAGCTCGCTGTGCAAGCGTCAACTACGCCTTGCAGCGCATCGGGGCAAGCGCCATCGGGCGTGCCGGGCAGGCTACGCCCACTGGGGAGGAAGAAGGTTCCCGTCTAGAACAGGTCTCCGGACGACGGTGCACCTGGCCCCATGGTGGGCGCCAAATGTTGGGTGGTAGGTGCGACATATGCCAACGGGTGGCTTATCATTATGGGAGGCAATAAGACGTCGCCGGTGCCTGGAAACGGGATGAGGCGTAGACATGCATGCCGGCGAATCTTATCCAGCTTCGGGGCTCTCCGTGGAGATAACACCCCTACTGCTGCTCTACGGGGTCTCCGCATGATCACTAGATGAACAAGTGGCTACAAGGGGCTCCTTGAGCTATTCGGCGAGAGGAAGAAGAAGGGCTCGGCTAGCTCTCCTCTTCTCTCTATGTGGTGTCTAAAACTCTAAGAGATCAACCCTTTGCATGGGTGCCCTTAGGGGTTTATATAGGCCTACCCCCCAAGGGTACAATGGTAATCCGGCTGGGCGTGGGCCCTAGCTGTCAGTGTCTACGCTCGCCGGCTTCTCCGCCGGCCGCTGGGGCCCGCCGACTGCCGGCCTCTTGGTCGACAGGCTGGCCCCACTGCTGAGGGCCTTGTCGGGGGCTGGTTACTGTTGCCTCAATTCTGATGACGAGGGCTTTGTCGGGGTAAGTATGGCTACAGTGCCGCCACCTTGGCGGCGATCACTGTAGCCTCACCTCGTCTTGTCTCCTTAACGAGGCGCTTCCTTCGAGGGAGGGAACAAGCCGGCTATGGGAAGCCGGCTATATCTCAGGCCGACTGGGGGAAGCCGAGCCGCCTTCGGGGATCTCTCTGACCGGAGGGGCCCGCCGCCTCGGGTCGCATCGACAAATTTTGTCGTGGGTGACGTCGTGGTCAACATGGCAACAGTGCCGCGCCGGACGGGTGATGGCTGCCCCGACGGGCGCGATCAGAGCCACGCGCGCTCTGGGATGCGGGGGTGGCAGGCTTCACTGTTGCCACGCCCCGTCTCATCACCGTTATGTGGGTGCAGATTCTGAGGGTGTGGCCTTGGCCGCTTGCTGGGGGGCCGGCTTCATGGAGTCGGCCTTCTTGTGGCCGGCTCTGCAGAGTAGGCCCTCTGGTAGCCGGCTCCTTGGAAGCCGGCCCTCATGCGGCCTTCTTCTTGTAGGCTTTGGGGGCCGGGCCGCCTCCTGACAGCCGGCCTGAGGGGCTGCCGGCCGGGGGAAGGCGGCCCTGCGTCTTGGATGTTGGATGGCTTGATTGGCTTGTAATTTTTTCAGAAGTCCCACGGGGAGCCGGCTAGGCTACCCGTGGTCATTTACTCCGACAACCACGCAGGTGTCCCTTTGCTTTATCGGGGACGGGGGTGAGGCCCGTCCCGTCCGTTGCCGCTCCTCCTTACTTCGACACGCACCCTGGCCAGCGATGCGTCCGGCGCCATGTAGGCAGGCTGGCAGCTGAGGTGGCGCGGTGGTGGAGCCTCCACGAAGGTTTGCATGTTGCCACGTAGGTGCCTGCCCACCTGGTTGGGTCGCCAGCTGCACGCGAATGACGGCGGAGACTTGGTCGTCGACGGGCCTGGCGGTGGCCCTGCTAGCACCCTTGGTAATGGCCTTGCCGGGTGGCCCGACAAGGGTCTTGTCAAGGCACGGCGTCGTCCTCGGCAAGGATCTTGCCGTGGTACGCCGTTGTCCCCGGCAAGATTGTCCCCGACAAAGGGTCTTGCCGGGGGTCGTCGTCTTCTAATCCTCATCTATTCTTGGGTATGTCTTCACAAAGATCTGCATGCCACCTCGGAGGTGCCTTCCCGAGCCCTGGCTCCATGTGGATGATGGCGTTGGGGATTGTGGGCTCAAGGGTGGCTCACTCCGTTGGTTTGGGGCGAGCTGCCCGGCAAGGGTCTTGCCGGAGCCGCCGAGGCTGCCCCCGGCAAGGGTCTCCAGCCGGGGGAACCTGCTTTGTCCCTTTGCTCTTTGTGGCCTTGGTCTTGGCTTCGCTCTGGCCATCTTGGGATTTGGTCTTACCTTGGCTCACCTCCCTCGCTCTACTTGGTGTGGTCACGGGCGCGGCTCTGACTGCCCGTGCACAGGTAAAGGGGTACAAAAATGTGCCCCTAGTTTTGTACACCGACAGGAGCCCCCGGGCCTGGGCCACACATAAGTGCGATACGTTGTTGGGCCAGGCCCAAAACGGTGCGCGGGCAGGTGGGGCGGTTTTTACCGCGGTAAGATTTTTCGTGCGCTATGCTTCCCACGACCCGCGCACGCGGCATGGCGTGGAGGGGCGTGTGTGATGTGGGCGGCATGCGTGGGGCGGTTTTCACACGCATGCGTCACATCGCAGTAAATGGGCGGCGCGACCCGCGGCTTCCCCATAATAAGGGATAACCACGGGCGTACTGTTCCTTTTACCCTTTCGCGCAACCCCAATCTTGGAAACCTCCGCCTGTCTCCCTCCTCTTATCCAAGCTTCGTCTCCGCTCGCCGCCGTTATGCTTCTGCCGCCCTCCGCTCCTCCCTCCTCTTTCAGCCACCATGGCGCCAAAATCCACCAGGGGAAAGGGGGTGGCCAAGGATGTCGGGGCTGTGGAGCCGCCGGAGAGCACGCTGTCGGGGCAACGGACGCAGTCCGCCTTCTTCTTCCCCTCGACGGTCGACGTGTTCGAGCTTCGGGACTTCTTCAGGCCCCTGTGGGGAGTGAAGACGGGGGGGGGGGGATTCAGGGCACTCGGCCACGCGCGTCATCCCCTCCGCCTGCGCCGACCCTGCCCCAAATCGGTACCCCTTCTTCGTTGATTACTTTTCTTGCGGGCTCTGCCCTCCCTTCTCCAATTTCTTCAACGACATCATGCACACCTTCGGCTTTCGTCTCTTGGATTTTAATATGAATGTGGTGGCGTGCATGGCCCTTTTTGCGCACCTTTGCGAAGGCTTTGCCGGGGTGCACCCCAGCACGACGCTCTTCCGCCACTATTTCTTCCCTCGGATCCAGCCGGGGGGCGCCGTCTCTGGTTGCGTCACCTGGATCCCAATATCCAAGGGGGCGTACCCGGACGGCGCCATGAAGGAGAGGTGGGAGGAATGGCGGGGCCGGTGGTGTTGGATTGGAGAGAAAGACCCGCCGGCGTTCTGCAAAGTTCGCCGGGCGCCGCCGGTTCGCAACAGCGATTGGAGCGATGTTGACGCCTCCGACGGGAAGCTCATGGTTGCCACCACCAGGATTCTCCGGCTTACCCAGGTCGGGCTCACCCTTGAATTGATCGGGGCGGACTTCATTCGCTGCCGGATTGCTCCGTTGCATAACAAGGGGAGGCCAGCCTGGCTCTGCACGAACCCCGCTGACATCATGCGACTCCGCCCCGGCCTTGACCACAACTTACGGTGATGGCGCACGCCCATTTCTGCCAGCGGCTCTTCCAGTTTGACGTGGGCCGTGACGGCGAGGTTGAGCAGACCGGCAAGGTTGCGAGGGCCGCCACGAAGGCTGGCAAGGTCCTCAAGGGCCCGTTGTTCAAGCTGCCAACGGGGGTGGTCCCGTTGTGTAACAATTCGCATCGGTCCGAGATCATTGCCATGATGCCGGACTGCAACGCGCATGGCACCGACCCGAGATGGAAGGAGCCGGAGGACACCGAAGTGCAGCAGTTCTTTGACACCCTGCACAAGAGGTACGTCAATGTCGACGCCGAGCAACTGCTTGTCATGGACACCACCCAGGCGGAGCTGGACTACATCGCCACCAGGGTGAGGGAGGCACAGCTTGCCAGGGAGGCCGGCAGCACCGGCGGTGTGGAGGATAAAGCCGCGACGGCTGCGGAGGAGGAGGAGCTCGCCCGGTGGGCGGCGGCCGCCGGGGGAGCCAGCAGCGCCGGCACCAAGGCTCCTCTGGTTGAGTATGTAACCAGTGAGTCGTCGTCGGAGGAGGCCGAGACCGCAGACCCAACGCCAACTATAGGGAGGGGACCAGTCTTGCAGCGGGCCAGTTCCGGTGAGCCGGTTCGGCCCTCTAGGGTTGCGCAGCCGCAGCTGACCTTGGAGGGGTCCCGGCCCCACACGAGGGCCGCGACGGCGAAGAAGCCGGCGAAGGTCACGGTGAAGAAGATGACGGCCGCTCCTTCTTCATGCAAGCGTGCCCAGACACCGCCTCCCTCCCCTCCTCTGGCGAACGTCGGCGTGGGGATCACCTTTCATTATGGGTCCCTCAGTCCGAGGAAGAAGAGGAAGACAGCAGAGGAGGAGGACGATGAGTAAGCATCCGGTTCCTCTCTGTTATCTCTGCCTCCCCAACCTGCGTTACTGATCTTGACTTGTTTTCACCTTTGTAGGGACGCAGAGACGCTAGCCCAGAGAGCAAAAAGGGCCAAGGTCTCGGCGGGCCCTTGGTGGTATTGAGCAGCCCGGACAGCAGCCCCGGCAAAGCCCCCAGTATAAGTTCATCATTCTTCTCTCTTCGACATGTGTCAGGGGCGCGACACTTTGGTGCTGACCTTGCCAGGTGTGCAGGAGGGGAGCAGCAGCAGGAGGAGCCACATGGGGCTACTCCCAACACGCCGCCCCCATCGACTACGCCGCCCCGAGGGACGTCCCCGGCAAGGGCGCCAAGCACCGAGCCCACACACATGGAGGAGGAGGAAGAGAACTTCGGCGCCGATGGCTTTGCCTCGACGCCAAATGTTGGTGGGGAGGGGACTTCCGTATCCCAGCCGGGTGCTGGCACCGGTAAGGCGTTCACCGTTCGTCCCTGCTTCTTCTTCTTTCCGGTTCTTGGTCTTGGCTTTGCCTCACCCCTGTCTTCGGTGTCCAGATCCCTCCTCGGTAAAACTGGAGGATGAGGACGCTGTCATCGAGGACGTCGCCAAGGCCGCCGAGGCGAACGCTGAGAAGATTGTCGTGGAGGAGGCTGCCAAGGGTGCTGCTGTCGGATTCCGGGTTCCGGCAGACTCTTAAGGTTCGAACTCGGGTGCGCGCGTAGATCTCTCCCCTACTGATCTACGTCCGATCTCCTCGCGTGATCTAAGTTAGAAACGATGAAAAACACAAGGGACACGAGGTTTATACTGGTTCGGGCCACCGTTGTGGTGTAATACCCTACTCCAGTGTGTGGTGTGGTGGATTGCCTCAGGGGCTGATGATGAACAGTACAAGGGAAGAACAGCCTCGCGAGAGGTGTTCTTGAGATGGTGCGATGAACTGCTTGGGTGAGTTCAATCGCCTCTCTCTCTCTCTCTCTGCTAGGGCTCTATCAGCTTAAAACCAGATGCCTCTACTCTATGGTGGCTAGCTCTATTTATAGAGGCCCTGGGCCTCTCCCCAAAATAATGAGCGGGAAGGGTGCCAACACTCGGCCATTTTGAAGGGGAACATCTAGTACAAGTTATCCTGACCAAAGGTGGTCTTCGGCTGCCAAAAGCACTGGTAGTGACGCAATCTTGGGCTCCTCGGTGACCTCCATCTTGCCGCCCTGCTGGTCTTCGTCTCGTTGCACCGGAATGGTAACCTTTGCCTGATGCCTTGGCCTCTGCTTGCCCCCTTTGCACCAAAAGGGAAACAAGGACACTACATAGGCCGGCGTCCGCCTAGTCTCGATCGTCATGGCTTGCGTCACGGGCTACTCGCGAGGTACCCCCGCCTTGTTCTCTCCGCCTCCTCGCGAGCCTGCCTGATGAGGCTGCCCCTGAGGAAGCCTCTTGTCGTCCGCCCTGCGAGGCTTGGCCCCTCGTGAGGGTCTTGAGCTTGAACTGATGAAGATGGGCCGTGCTGGTCCCCCACTTGAGCCACGCCGCAGGCCACGGGTAAACAAGTCCAGGGACCCCGTTCCCGAAACGCCGGCAAAGAGCCCCCGGCCCAAAGCGTAGCAGGCTTGGCTTAGCAGAAGCGAAGGGCAAGCCTTGAGCGCCACGGGCCCCAATAGCCTGCGGCCTTGGGCTCCGCGTGGCGGTTGATTGGACATGGGCGTCTGCGCTTCCCACGACGCCTCGGCAACCGCACGACTTGACAAGTCCCTGCATGCAGAGAAGCGGGTCATTATTACCTGCGATCGTGGTGCTCGGCGGTTGGCCTTCTCCGGCTATAAGTACGGGACTGCGTGAGCCCCTTCAGTCCATCTCTTCCTGCTACTCCTTTCCTTCTTCTTCCTCGTCATTGCTTCTTCTTACGCCAATGGCACCAATCCGCCGGTTCTCTGCGGAAGAGAAGGGAAAGGCCCCCCAAGAGGGTCCGACCCTCTTCCGCCGAAGAAACGGCCGGTCCTCTGCCGCAGGGATGAGGGTGCTTGGCAGGAGGCGTCGAGGCCCTGGTACGAGCGGCCGCCGCCTGGGTTTCCGCTGCCCTTGTACGCCCGCGTCGTGGGCCCTAGGGAGGAGGGCATCGAGCGACACCGACAGTGCCGCCGTCGACGCCGGCGAATCACGGCGGTGCGCGTCGTCCCTCCTGGAGTCCATGCCGAGGGCTCCTCTCGCGAACTTGTGCTTCACACCACCATGCCTCCAAGCTCTTGGATCCGCCTTCCTCCCTCCTTCGCCTTCGAGATGCCGCCGAGTGGGTCTCTGGAGCTCTGGCTGCAGCACGCCGACTGTAGCACCCTTGCGCCGGAGCAGAGGTCGCGGTCGTCGCTCCGGGCAAGGTCTTCATGACCCGAGGCTGGGGTGAGGTCGCGCGGGTCTGCCGGACGGATGGCGCCCTCGTAATTCATCTTGAATACGACGGCACCTCCCTGATGTTCTTCAAGGTCTTCGATGCCGAAGGACGCCGGCTGGAGTGCTGCCCCAAGGAAAGCGGCAGGGGCAACAGACTGGCGAGGACTTGGCTCGCCCGTCGCTCCCCCAGCAGCTCCTCAGGTAGCAGCGGAGGGGTGGAGGAATCCAGCGGCTCCCCCGAGCTTCTCGCGACCCCGGAGACGAGCAACGACAGCTACGAGCCTCCAAGCTCGCGCCATGCTCGGAGCAAGGCGACTGCTTCGAGCTGCCGATGCCACTAAACTGGATGGGGTTGGCGCCCGCGCCGGGCAGCCCACTGTTGATGATGGCGTCGCTTGCGGAGGTGCGGGCAATTAGCGCTCCTTAGGATTAGTACCTTTGTTCCCTGCGAGGAATCGAAGCAACACCCCATGGGGGTATGTAAGGCGTATGTCGTGTCTTTTGTGAACATTATGTCCTTAATATGAATCGATACGAGTTGCTTGTTCTGTCCCGGCTAGGCTCCCCCTTTCTATCCTCACGAGGGCTTGGCGCTCTACGCTGACAGGTCCCACTCCCCAGGCAGGTTCAGCCGTCGCTGGTATGCCAGGTCGCGATGCCGTGGTCAAGGCCAGGAGGTGAGCGGCCCGAGGTCCGGTAAGAGCCCCCGAGTCGCAATGCTCGGGAGGTCCCCTTTAGCGCTCAAGCAGCCCTCGCTGGGCGAGAAAGGAAAGCAGCGTAGCCGTGACAGAGCTGCACTGGGCGAGGGTTCCGTGCTGCATTGGTCTAGCTCCTGTAAGGGCGTGACTTATCTCTTGAGTTTGTGTAGTTCCTTGACGAGGCGCCCGGCCCGAGTGGTGGTAGCCGAGGTGCTGCTGGGTTAGGTCCTCGCGAGCTTCTTCCCAGTCTCCCGCACTTCCCTTAGTGCTCTACGTCCTCAGGTCCCGGCCCTTGAGCGAACTCAGCCGCCGCTGGTATGACATGTCGCAATGCCGTGGGTCAAGGCCAGGGGGTGAGGGCTTGAGAGCCAGTAAGGGCCCATGAGTCGCGATGCTCAGGCGTCCCCCTTTTAACGTGCAAGCGGTCCGTGCCGGAGAGAGGGAGAGAGGGCCCATGATGTCCCCTAGCGCCGCTTCGGGTGGGTCCTTTCGACCACGACGAGTCTGGCGGGCCTGCGGGCGCGCCTCGGGTGTCTTCCGCTTAGCCTGTCGATCCTGCGATGAGAACCTCCGGAGAGGGTGTGGCGACAACGGTTCTGGCTGTAGGCTTGCCTGGCCCGGCCCAGCTCGCGAGGGGCTCGTGAGGGGGGGGGGGGGGCGCAGCTGATGTTGACTTTGGATGCAAAGCCGAAACCAGAACACGAGAGATTGCTCGAACAAGACTAAACACCCCTTCCCCAAACACATGCAAGTCTCGAGCTCAAATCCAACTTAAATCCAAATCAAAAAACTTTGTCAGCAAGGAAGAAGCAGAAAGCAAAAGGCCGCATCCGGCACCTAGTCTAGTCTTCGACGTCTTCTCACCAGCACGGAGCTAAGTGCTGCCACTAGGCGTGGGCAGGAGCCCCCGAGGCACGAGGGCGGCTCTCCGGAGACTCTGGGGCGTGTACAGCCCCACTCATTATTATGTGAGAGTGTCACGGGCGGCGAGCTTCACAGGCACTGGGCCTTCTTCACAGGTACCGGCCTTGCTTCATATCGCCAGACGAGGGCCCCGCCTTGCGCCTCACTCTGTCGCCATTGACGGCGACCGGAAACCAAGGACGACGCCAATGGGGTAGAGCGGTCGCCAGCGGTTCCCCAGACGACCATGGGTCCTCTGCCGAGGGCAGGCCCTGGGCACCTCCCCGGCAGAGGGCCTACCTCCTGAGAACGCCTTGCTCCGACCGCCACGGGGGCGAGCCCGGATCTCGGCCCCTCTCCTGCAGCACCCCGCGCCCTCCTCCTGAGGGATAGGAGGCTGCAGCGTTGGGGCAGCCATCTGTTGCGGCGACCTGTACCTCCTGCGACCCATGGTTAGCGTAAGCTTGCTCCTGAGGGATGAGTGGTACCCGATAGTTGCTGCCGCCGGTGCGGTTGTCGAGACTCTCTTGGGGTTCCTGAAAGAGCTCAGCTTCTGGCGTCTCCAGTGTGCACCCCTGATCCACCATGCGGGGCACATAAGCTTCTGGGGCCGCCGCCCCATGGGCCTCGCCGTAGCGCCCCGCATGCCACGTAGTCTGGCTTGGAGCACCGTCTTGGGGGTGATGGCGCGGCGGTCCGGCCGAAGAACAGCGTGCACCCCGCCCGGCTTTGAGGAGGGCGGCGCGACTTGTCGCCAGTCTTGTGGAGGTGTTGGCGCTGGACAGGCCCGGGAGTCCGCTTTAATTCGCGTGAGCACGCATGTCGCCGCCATATGGCCTGCCCTGGATCTGGGGTGACAGCTGGACGCAGAAAGGGGGTGCTCTTGAGGCGGCGTCGTCCAGGAGCTCGGCCACTCCCTCCAACAACACGTCGCGGCCGCCCTCCAGCAACCGGTACCGTAGTAGCTCTCGGGCCACCGTGAGCGTGGCCACAAGTTCGCTTTGCTCCCGTCGGGTGTCTGGCGCCAGGCATGGCGTGGTTTGAGGCCCTTGCTGCGGCCCGCACCTACCGTGGTGTGAGGGCATGTGGTGTCTGGCCGCGTCGCCCGCGCCCTGCGGAGCGCGGGCTGCCTGAGGCGCAAGGTTGAGATCGCCCTAAGCCGGCGACGTGGCGTGGGCGGGCCACGCCGCCCAGTGGTCGGCGTTGGCAGCCGGGTCGCTTGACATCTGAACGGCGAGGCAACGGAATGCGATGCGGAGGAAGAAAAATTCCGGCGCACCCCTACCTGGCGCGCCAAATGTCAGATTTCGGGTTCCGGCAGACCCTTAAGGTTCGAACTCTGGGGTGCGCGCGGAGATCTCTCCCCTACCGATCTACGTCCGATCTCCTCGCGTGATCTAAGTTAGAAACAATGAACAACACAAGGGACACGAGGTTTATACTGGTTCGGGCCACCGTTCTGGTGTAATACCCTACTCCAGTGTGTGGTGTGGTGGATTGCCTCAGGGGCTGATGATGAACAGTACAAGGGAAGAACAACCTCACGAGAGGTGTTCTTGAGCTGGTGCGATGAACTGCTTGGGTGAGTTCAATCACCTCTCTCTCTCTCTCTGCTAGGGCTCTATCAGATTAAAACCAGATGCCTCTACTCTATGGTGGATAGCTCTATTTATAGAGGCCCTGTGCCTCTCCCCAAAATAATGAGCGGGAAGGGCGCCAACAATCATCCATTTTGAAGGGGAACATCTAGTACAAGTTATCCTGACCAAAGGTGGTCTTCGGCTGCCAAAAGCACTGGTGGTGACGCCGTCTTGGGCTCCACGGTGACCTCCATCTTGCCGCCCTTCTGGTCTTGGTCTTGTTGCATCGGAATGGTAACCTTTGCCTGATGCCTTGGCCTGTGCTTGCCCCCTTTGCACCGAAAGGGAAACAAGGACACTGCGCAGGCTGGCGCCCGCCTGGTCTTGATCGTCATGGCTTGCGTCATGGGCTCCTCGCAATGTACCCCCGCCTTGATCTCTCCACCTCCTCGCGAGCCTATCTGATGAGGCTGCCCCTGAGGAAGCTTCCTGTCGTCCGCCCCGCGAGGCTTGGCCCCTCGCGAGGGTCTTGAGCTTGAGCTGATGAAGATGGGCTGCACTGGCCCCCACTTGAGCCACGCCGCAGGCCGCAGGCAGGCAAGTCTGGGGACCACCGTTCCCAGAACACCGACAACTGTTGAGGACGCTGCCAAGGGGCCCTCCGGGGAGGCCGGCAAGGCCGCCGCTGAGGAGACCGGCAAGGGGCCTGCCGGGGAGGCCGGCGGGGCCGCTGCTGAAGAGGAGGAGGAGGTGGCCGAAGACCAGCCTTCCTCTTCCGTCGCTTCCAGCTCCGGCAAGTATGTGAGGGTGAGCGACGACTTGTTCATCCACCTTCCAAGCGCGTCGAGCACTAGGACACCCGTTGAGGGAGAGGTGTTCGACGACGAGGTGCTTGCCGCTGCCGGGCTCGAAGTCGTCGACGAGCCGATCGTTGGTGGCAACAGCTCGCAGGAGGAGCGGCTCCTCCGTGCCATGGGCACCAGCTTCCGGAAGCTCCAGGCGCTCCACCGCGCCCGTCTGGACAAGGTTAAGTCCAGGACGGCGATAGTGGAGAAGGCGGAGGCGGACCTCCAGAAGCGCGTTGCCGAGCCGCAGAACTGGTTCCGTGAGGCCCACGAGGAGCTCAAGGCTGCCCAGGGCGAGCAGGCCAGGCGCGACGTGGAGCTCACCATGAAGCTTGCTGACATCGAGAAAGCTCAGGAGGCAGCGAAGAACTCGGCCGAGGCCGTTCGGACCCAGCGCGAGGCCTTGCTGAACTCCCAGGAGGAGGACCTTGCCGCACGCGAGGAGAAGCTCGCCGGCACACTTCGTGGCAAAGATGCCGAGGTGGAGAAGCTGGTCCTGTAGTGGACCAGTGAGTTGGAGCAGAGGCACAAGGAGGCACTCAATGCCCAGGCCCAGGTTCACGCCGGCAAGGTGAAGTTGCTAGAGGGGGAGCGCGACAGGCTGAAGGAGCAGGCGTCGAAGCTGTCCCAAGAGAAGGACATGCTTAATGGTGCTCTGACGGAGGCACATGGCGCGTTCATCAGCAAGGATGGGGTGCTTGTCGAGGCCAACAACTCCATCGGGGATCTCAAGCTGAAGCTGAAGGATCTCGAGGAGGCGCTGGAGGAGGCCAAGACTCGAGAGAAAACCCTGGCCAAGGCGCTGGAGGATGAGAAGCATTTTCGGGAGAACGAAGGCCTAAACTTCGCCGATCATGTGGGTGGCGAGAACCGTTGGCTCGAACGCCTTGCCGCCGTCGCCAACCAGGCCGCCACGCAGTTTGCCACCATGGGGATGCCGGACGTGAGGTATGTCCCGGAACGGAGTGTGAGCGCCAATTGCAGCTTGACCTTGTTCTTTGAGAAGGTCGTCCATGCTCTGGAGCGGCTCCATGCCAACCGGGCGGCCTCACTGGCCGAGGAGTCCCGGATGCTTTGTCAGGGCGCCATGACCAAGGTTCTCACCAAGGTGGCGCATTGGTACCCCGACCTCGACTTTCATGCCGCGCTGGAGAGCTTGCCGGAGGGTGTCGACCTCGGGCCGCTCAGGGAGCGCATCAAGCCCATCATCAGCCGTGTCGGCGGAATTCTGAGGGTGGAGGGCCAGTGCCGGGATTAGGCATCCCGTTCCTTACTGCCGCTGCGGGTTCACAACCAAGACAATTGCTATCTCTAGTTAGAATCGCGGCAACAATTTGATGTAACATAACTCTGCAGCATTTTCAATACTATGCATGTTATTTCCCTGTTCAATTTCCCTTTGTATACGCACCCTACACCAACTGGGCGGGCTCGCCGGCGCGGAAGCCCAAGGTGGCATCTTGGGGACGGATCACCATTGGCCTACCGGGTATGCGTGCTGCCGGGCGAGCCAACTTACCGTTCTTAACGCGGCCGCTCGAACTGTCGAGCTTGACTCGAGTCAGAATGGAGAGCGTTTGTCAATCGCGGAAGGCTACCCTGCCGCCCTCGACGTAGCCGCTTGAGCTGTTGAGCAGACTTGAAACAGGGCAAGGGTGTTGCCGACAGCGGGAGAGCCCCCTGGCGTGCAGGTTTTTCATACAAAGGCACGACATCTCCGAGGGAAATAACCTTGTATAAAAAGGAAAGAAAGTAGTCAGGGTTCGGTGTGACTTAGCTTCTGCTTGTAGTCGCACCGGTGTCGATCTTTTGACCCCCCCTCCTACTTCTCTTAGAGCCATCGGAATGAAGAAACGCTCACTTAACTGCTAAAATCGATTCCCACAATTGCGCGCCCCCTACCCGGCGCGCCAAAGATGTCGGTGGAAAGTGACACCTATGGGATCACAAGAATCCCTACTGTGGTTGCGGGACGCGGGGTTGAGAGAAGAGCGGGTCTAGCAGAGAGCACGCGGTCTGTTTATCCAGGTTCGGGCCACGAGGATGCATAAAACCCTAGTCCTGCTTTGGTGGATGTATTCTCAGTTCTTGAACTAGCTACGGGGTGTAACGAGCTCCAAAAAGCCGAATCTCCCTCCTAGTCGCCTTGGGCCTCCTTTTATAGAAAAAGGGATTGCCACAGTGGGACACAGGAGGTGGAAAGGCAACAGTGTTGCGAGGTTATCCTTCACATTACAAGACAAGACGCATTTAATGCACCGCGCAGGTGTCCCTTTGCTTTATCGGGGACGGGGGTGAGGCCCGTGCCGTCCGTCGCCGCTCCTCCTAACTTCGACACTCGCCCTGGCCAGCGATGCGTGCGGCGCCAAGTAGGCAGGCTGGCAGCTGAGGTGGCGCGGTGGTGGAGCCTCCACGAAAGGCTACATGTTGCCACGCAGGTGCCTGCCCAGCTGGTTGGGTCGGCAGCTGCATGCGAACGGCGGCGGAGACTTGGTCGTCGGCGGGCCTGGCGGTGGCCCTGCTAGCACCCTTGGTAATGGCCTTGCCGGGTGGCCCGACAAGGGTCTTGTCATGGCACGACATCGTCCTCGGTAAGGATCTTGCCGTGGTACACCATTGTCCCCGGCAAGGGTCTTGCCGGGGGTCGTCGTCTTCTAATCCTCGTCTATTCTTGGGTATGTCTTCACAAATATCTGCATGCCACCTCAGAGGTGCCTTCCCGAGCCCTGGCCCCACGTGGATGATGGCGTTGGGGATCGTGGGCTCAAGGGTGGCTCACTCCGTTGGTGTGGGGCGAGCTGCCCCAACAAGGGTCTTGGCGGGGCCGCCGAGGCTGCCCCCGGCAAGGGTCTCCTGCCAGGGGAACCTGCTTCATCCCTTTGCTCTTTGTGGCCTTGGTCTTGGCTTTGCTCTGGCCATCTTGGGCTTCGGTCTTACCTTGGCTCACCTCCCTCGCTCTGCTTGGTGTGGTCACGGGCGCGGCTCTGACTGCCCGTGCACAGGTAAAGGGGTACAAAAATGTGCCCCTAGTTTTGTAAACCGACAACATTGTAGACATAGAAAATTTTGCAAAATACATACAACTCTGAATGTGACAGACCCATTGACTAAACTTCTCTCACAAGCAAAGCATGATCACACCTTAGTACTCTTTGGGTGTTAATCACATAGCGATGTGAACTAGATTATTGACTCTAGTAAGCCCTTTGGGTGTTAGTCACATGGCGATATGAACTAATCACATAAAGATGTGAACTATTGGTGTTAAATCACATAAACATGTGAACTATTGGTGTTAAATCACATGACGATGTGAACTAGATTATTGACTCTAGTGCAAGTGGGAGACTGAACGAAATATGCCCTAGAGGCAATAATAGAGTTGTTTATTACTCATGCTAGAATTGTATTAACCGGAAACTTAGTACATGTGTGAATACATAGACAAAACAGAGTGCCCCTAGTATGCCTCTACTAGACTAGCTCGTTAATCAAAGATGGTTAAGTTTCCTAACCATAGACATGTGTTGTCATTTGATGAACGGGATCACATCATTAGAGAATGATGTGATGGACAAGACCCATCCGTTACCTTAGCATAATGATCGTTTAGTTTTATTGCTATTGCTTTCATCATGACTTATACATGTTCCTCTGACTATGAGATTATGCAACTCCCGAATACCGGAGGAACACCTTGTGTGCTATAAAACGTCACAACATAACTGGGTGATTATAAAGATGCTCTACAGGTGTCTCCAATGGTGTTTGTAGAGTTGGCATAGATCGAGATTAGGATTTGTCACTCCGTGTATCAGAGAGGTATCTTTGGGCCCTCTCGGTAATGCACATCACTATTAGCCTAGCAAGCAATGTGACTAATGAGTTAGTTACGGGATGATGCATTACAGAATGAGTAAAGAGACTTGCCGTAACGAGATTGAACTAGGTATGAAGATACCGACAATCGAATCTTGGGCAAGTAACATACCAATGACAAAGGGAATAACGTATGTTGTTATGCGGTTTGACCGATAAAGATCTTCATAGAATATGTAGGGCCAATATGAGCATCTAGGTTCCGCTATTGGTTATTGACCGGAGATGTGTCTCGGTCATGCCTACATAGTTCTAGAACCCGTAGGGTCCGCACGCTTAACGTTCAATGACGATTTGTATTATGAGTTATGTCTTTTTGATGACCGAAGTTTGTTCAGAGTCCCGGATGAGATCACAGACATGATGAGGAGTCTCTACATGGTCGAGACATTAAGAATGATATATTGGACGATGTTATTTGGACACCGGAAGAGTTCCGAGAGGTACCGGGTAAAAACGGAGTGCCGGAGGGGTTACCGAAACCCCCCGGGGAAGTAATGGGCCAACATGGGCCTTAGGGGAGAGAGAGATCGGGCCACGAGGAGGTGGCGCCCCCCTCCCCCATGGGGAGTCCAAATAGGACTAGGGGAGGAGGCGCGGCCCCCCTTTCCCTTTCCCTGTCCCTCTCCCTTCCTTCTTCCCCCTTCCACCAAGTGGAATCCTACTAGGACTTGGAATCCTAGTAGGACTCCTCTCTCCTGGTGCGCCCTACAGGGGCCGACCGGCCTCCCCTTCTCCTCCTTTATATATGGAGGCAGGGGGACCCTAGAACACACAAGATCAATAGTCTTATCCGTGTGCAGTGCCCCCTCCACAGTTTACCACCTCGGTCATATTGTCGTAATGCTTAGGCGAAGCCCAGCGAGGATCACATCATCAACACTGTCACCACGCCGTCGTGCTGACGGAACTCTCCCACATCCTCAACTGGATCAAGAGCTCGGGGGATGTCATCGTGCTGAACGTGTGCTAAACACGGAGGTGCCATACGTTCGGTGCTAGGATCGGTTGGATCGTGAAGACGTTCGACTACATCAACCGTGTTACTAAACGCTTCCGCTTTCGGTCTACGAGGGTACGTAGACACACTCTCCCCTCTCGTTGCTATGCATCTCCTAGATAGATCTTGCGTGGTCGTAGGAAATTTTTTGAAATATTGTGTTCCCCAACAAGGAGGTGGCCAACCTAGAGGGGCGCGCCATGGGGGGAGTCCTACTAGGACTCCTAGTCCTAGTAGGATTCCCCTTTCCTTCTTCGGAGTGGGAAAGGGGGGAAAGGGAGAGGGAGTAGGAGAGGGAAAGGGGGCGCCGCCCCCTCCCCTAGTTCAATTCGGACTCCCATGGGGGGGGGGGCGCGACCACCCCTTGTGGGCTGTCCCCTCTCTCTCCCGTGGCCCATGAGGCCCATGACTTCCCCCGGGGGGTTCCGGTAACCCCTCGATACTCCGAAAAAATACATGGACCACTCGAAACCATTCCGGTGTCCGAATACCATCTTCCAATATATCAGTCTTTACCTCTCGACTATTTCAAATCTCCTCGTCATGTCCATGATCTCATCCGGGACTCCAAACAAACTTCGGTCACCAAAAACACATAACTCAAAATACAAATCATCATCGAACATTAAGCGTGCGGACCCTACAGGTTCGAGAATTATGTAGACATGACAGAGACACATCTCCGGTCAATAACCAATAGCAGAACCTGGATGCTCATATTGGTTCCTACATATTCTACGAAGATCTTTATCGATCAAACCGCAGTGACAACATATGTTATTCCCTTTGTCTTCGGGATGTTACTTGCCCGAGATTAGATCGTCGGTATCTTCATACCTAGTTCAATCTCGTTACCGGAAAGTCTATTTACTCGTTCCGTAATGCATCATTCTGCAATTAACTCATTAGTCACATTGCTTGCAAGGCTTATAGTGATGAGCATTACCGAGAGGGCCTAGAGATACCTCCCCGATACTCGGAGTAACAAATCCTAATCTCGATCTATGCCAACCTAACAAACACCTTCGGAGACACCTTTAGAGAATCTTTATAATCACCTAGTTACGTTGTGATGTTTGATAGCACACAAGGAGTTCCTCCGGTTTTTGGGGGTTGCATAATCTCATAGTCAGATGAATATGTATAAGTCATGAAGAAAGCAATAGCAATCAAACTTAACGATAAATATGCTAAGCTAACGGATGGGTCTTGTCCATCACATCGTTCTCCCAATGATGTGACCCCGTTCATCAAATGACAACACATGTCTATGGTTAGGAAACTTAACCATCTTTGATTAACGAGCTAGTCAAGTAGAGGCATACTAGGGACACTCTGTTTTGTCTATGTATTCACATATGTATCAGGTTTCCGGTTAATAAAATTCTAGCATGAATAATAAACATTTATCATGATATAAGGAGATATCAATAACAACTTTATTATTGCCTCTAGGGCATATTTCCTTCAGCTCTGCCTTCTCCCTGCCCTGGAGCAAAGAAACCATCAGTACCATATCATTCCTGAAGCACCTCGTTTGCCCTTCTGTTTCCTGATGCTAAACCCGTGCTCTTTGGCGTGATTATTGTAGAATATGTATGCATCCCCTTGCGACCAAAAGGTCATAGCCATGACCTTCCAATGTGTCTCCAGCATGTGCTGCTGCCTTCGAGCCTCCTCAATGTCGATCTATCCCTCATCGTCCTCACCGCTCGGACCATCTGACTCCTACAAAATTCATATGAAAATATATATGTTAATTAATATCATTTAATTCATACTATTGATCGATGACCAACATCTATCAACGAACCTGGCTCAAGTTATCTGCGAATGATTCCTGCAAACTATTTTGCACATTGTCAACACCCACATCTTCCTGCAAATTTGTATACATAGATAAATAGTTAGCCATGCCATACTTTGCAAATTCAAAAATGAAATCAAAATATATGCCACTTACATTTTCACTATTTGCGCCATGTTCATTATTATCAAAATCCTCTCGAGCTAAGATATCATATGACGAGACGGAATCGTTGTCCCTATTGTCATCATCTTCGTTAAAAATATTGTTATCACTTTGAGTCACCTTATCATTACCATTCTCATCCCCCGTGAATGCGGTTTGTTCGCACCTAACTCAGGAAACTGCACAACATTGAAAATTTATCATCTGGTAAGTTTCGTACAGTGGATCATGCCCAAGTGCAACACTAGCTCTCTACATCATGTGATCGTCCGTGGAAGCGGCGCTGAGACAACATGTTTACATGAAACCTAAACCCTAGATCACTACATGAACTCATCACTTCCATCATCTAGCATGCTAGGTTTATATGACGAGATTAGATGGCAAACCTTGGGCCGCGGTGTAGACGTCGCTGGCGTACGACAACGGGCCTTCGGGCAGGGGTCTAGCCGGCGGCGAGACGAGGGTGAGATGCAAGACTGCGGTGACGTGCAAAACGAGGACCGCGGTGTAGATGTCGCCGGCGTAGGACGATGGGCCTTCAGGCAGGGGTCTAGCCGGTGGTGACGTGCAAGACGAGGGTGAGATGCAAGACGGCGGCGACGTGCAAGACAAGGGTCGCGGTGTAAACGTCGCCGCCGTAGGTCGAAGCGGGCCGGATCCACGACGGGGGACGACAGTGCAGTCAGTCACAGTGGAGGCATCGTCGGACGATGATGTTCAGATGCAGTGTCGGATGGGGTTGAGGCGGTGGCGATCGGCCGCGGCGCCGATCGGCCACAGCGGCGATTGGACAGTTGGAAAATGGAACGTGACGAGTGTGATCGCCGGGCGGGCAAGAAGATCGTGCAGACGCCTTTTTCCCCGTGCACGCGTGGCGGCCTTTTGCATGTGTGCAGGTATACATACGTCGATCTATACAGCACGATAGGAGGTGGGTATACGTTTCTTCCGTATGAGCATTATGCCCTTCTACGTTTTGTGTGGGGGGGGGGGGGGTCTACGAAGCATACCTCACCTCTGTTTCATGGTAAGAAGAGAAACAAAAAGGTTACAAATGAAGGAAATATGCCCTACAGGCAATAATAAAGTTGTTATTTTATATTTCCTTATATCATGATAAATGTTTATTATTCATGCTAAAATTGTATTAACCAGAAACTTGGTACATGTGTGGAAACATAGACAAAACATTGTGCCCCTAGTAAGCCTCTACTAGACTAGCTCGTTAACCAAAGTTGGTTAAGTTTCCTAACCATATAAATGTGTTGTCATTTGATGAATGGGATCACATCATTAGGAGGATGATGTGATGGACAAGACCCATCTGTTAGCTTAGCATATTGATCGTTCAGTTTTATTGCTATTGCTTTCTTCATGTCAAATACATATTCCTTCGACTATGAGATTATGCAACTCCCGGATACCGGAGGAATACCTTGTGTGCTATCAAACGTCACAACATAACTGGGTGGTTATAAAGATACTCTACAGGTATCTCCGAAGGTGTTTGTTGGGTTGTCATAGATCGAGATTAGGATTTGTCACTCCGACTATCGGAGAGATACCGACGATCGAATCTCGGGCAAGTAACATGATGATTGACAAAGGGAATTACATATGTTGTCATAATGGTTCGACCAATAAAGATCTTCGTAGAATATGTAGGAGCCGATATGAGCATCCAGGTTCCACTATTGGTTATTGACCGGAGAGGTGTCTCGGTCATGTCTACATAGTTCTCGAACCCATAGGGTTCGCACGCTTAACGTTCGATGACGATTTAGTATTATATGAGTTATGTGATTTGGTGACTGAATGTTATTCGGAGTCCCAGATGAGATCACGAACATGACAAGGAGTCTCGAAATGGTCGAGATGTAAAGATTGATATATAGGACGATGGTATTCGGACACCGGAAATGTTCTGGAGGGTACAAGGTACTTATCGGGTCACCGGAAAGGAGTTTTGGCCCCCCGGCAAAGATATGGGCCTTATGGGCCAACTGAGGGAACACACCAGCCTTGGTGCGCCCCTGTATAGGCCAGCCCTATGAAGAGGAGAAGGAATTAGGGGAGGGCAAGGAAAGTGTGGATTAGGATTCCTCCTTCCTTCCTCTGCCCCCCCCCCCTCTCTTTCCTTCCACCTCAGTTAAATAAGGAAAGTGGGAGGCCAAATTGGGAGGACCCCAGGTAGGATTCCTCCTACTTGGGGCACCCCCTTGGCTGCCTCTCCTTCCCTCCAACCTATATATATGTGGGGGACACCGCTAGAAGACACACCAACAATTGTTAGCCGTGTGCGGGGACCCCTCCACAGTTTACGCCTCCGGTCATATCTTCGTAGTGCTTAGGCAAAGCCCTGCGCGGATCACTTCACCATCACCGTCACCATGCCATGGTGCTGACGGAACTCATCTTCCTCGACACCTTTTTTGGGTCAAGAGAACGAGGGACGTCATCGAGCAGAACGTGTGCAGAACTCGGAGGTGTTCTACTTTCAGTGCTTAATCGGTCGGATCTAAAAGAAGTTCAACTAAGTCAACCGCGTTGTCAAACGTTTCCACTTTTGGTCTAAGAGGGTACGTGGATACACTCTCCCCCTCTCATTGCTATACATCTCATAGATAGATCTTGCATGAGCGTATGAATTTTTTTGAAATTGCATGCTACGTTTCGCAACAGTGGCATCCAAGCCAAGTCTATGCGTAGATGATATGCACGAGTAGAACACAAAGACTTGTGGGCGGTGATCGTCATACTGCTTACCACCAATGTCTTATTTTGATTCGGCGGTATTGTTGGATGAAGCGGCCCAGACCAACCTTCCTTGACCATGTCCATGAGACCGGTTCCACCGACAAACATGCAACTAGTTTTGTACAAAGGTGGCTTGCGGGTGTCTGTTTCTCCAACTATAGTTGAATCGAATTTGACTGCAGCCGGTCCTTGTAGAAGGTTAAAACAACAAACTTGATAAGTCACCATTGTGTTTTTGATGCGTAGGTAAGAACGGTTCTTGCTAGAAGCCCGTAGCATCCACGTAAAGCTTGCAACAACAAAGTAGAGGACGTCTAACTTGTTTTTGCAGGGCATGTTGTGATGTGATATGGTCAAGACATGACATGATATACGTTATTGTATGAGATGATCATGTTTTGTAGAAGTTACTGGCAACCGGCAGGAGCCTTATGGTTGTCTCTTTATCGTATGAAAGGCAAACGCCATGTAATTGTTTTACTTGATCACTATGCGTTAGCGATAGTTGTAGAAGCAATAGTTGGCAAGACGACCTCGACGCTACGATGGAGATCATGGTGTCGAGCCAGTGACAATGGAGATCATGACGATGCTTTGGAGATGGAGATCAAAAGAACAAGATGATGATGGCCATATCATGTCACATATTTTGATTGCATGTGATGTTTATCTTTTATGCATCTTATTTTGCTTAGTACGGCATTAGCATTATAAGATGATCCCTTCACTAAATTTCAAGGTATAAGTGTTCTCCCTGAGTATGCCTTTATTGCGACAGTTAAATCGTGTTGAGACACCACGTGATGATCGGGTGTGATAGACTCTACGTTCACATACAATGGGTGCAAGACAGTTTGGCACATGCGGAATACTCGGGTTAAACTTAACGAGCCTGACATGTACAGACATGGCCTTGGAACACTGGAGACCAAAAGGTCGAACGTGAATCATATAGTAGATATGATCAACATAGAGATGTTCACCATTGATGACCACTCCATCTCACATGATGATCGGACATGGTTTAGTTGATTTGGATCACATATCATTTAGATGACTTGAGGGATGTCTATGTACGTGGGAGTTCTTAAGTAATTTGATTAATTGAACTTAATTTATCATGAACTTAGTCCTGATAGTATTTGCATATCTATGTTGTAGATCAATTGCTCGTGATATAGCTCCTATATATTTTTGATATGTACCTAGAGAAAACTAAGTTGAAAGATGATAGTAGCAATGATGCAGACTGGGTCATGATCTGAGGATTATCCTCATTACTGCACAGAAGAATTATGTCATTGATTCACCGCTAGGTGACAAACCTATTGCAGGAGCAGATGCAGATGTTATGAATGTTTTGCAAGCTCGATATGATGACTACTTGATAGTTTATTGTGACATGCTTTACGGCTTAGAACCGGGACTTCAAAACCGTTTTGAACGCCACGGAGCATATGAGATGTTTCAAGAACTAAAAATTGGTATTTCAGATTCATGCCCGTGTCGAGAGGTATGAGACCTCTGACAAGTACTTTGCCTACAAGATGGAGGAGAATAGCTCAGCTACTGAGCATGTACTCAAAATGTCTGGATACTACAATCGCTTGAATCAAGTGGGAGTTAATCCTCCAGATAAGATAGTGATTGACATAGTTCTCTAGTCACCATCACCAAGCTACTAGAACTTCATGAGAACTATAATATGCAAGGGATGACGAAAACGATTCCCGAGCTCTTCGCGATGCTGAAATCGGCGAAGGTAGAAATCAAGAAAAAGAATCAAGTGTTGATGGTTGACAAGACCACTAGTTTCAAGTAAAAGGGCAAGGGAAATAAAGGGAACTTCAAGAAGAATGGCAAGCAAGTTGCCACTCCCGTGAAAAAGCCCAAAGCTGGACCTAAGCCTTAAACTGAGTGCTTATACTGCAAAGGGAATGGTCACTAGAAGCAGAACTGCCCCAAATACTTGTCGGATAAGAAGGATGGCAAAGAGAACAAAGGTATATTTGATATATAGATTATTGATGTGTACCTTACTAGTATTCATAGTAGCCCCTCGGTATTTGATACCGGTTCAGTTGCTAAAATTAGTAACTCGAAACAGGAGTTGCAGAATGAACATAGACTAGTTAAGGGTGAGGTGACAATGTGTGTTGGAAGTTATTCCAAGGTTGATACGATCACCATCGCACACTCCCTCTACCTTCGGGATTAGTGTTGAACCTAAATAAATGTTATTTTGTGTTTGCGTTGAGCGTGAATATGATTAGATCATGTTTATTGCAATACGTTTATTCATTTAAGTCAGAGAATAATTGTTGTTATGTTTACATGAATAAAACCTTCTATGGTCATACACCCAGTGTGAATGGTTTATTGAATCTCGATCGTAGTAATGCACATATTCAAAATATTGATGCCAAAAATGCAAAGTTGATAATGATAGTGCAAAATATTTGTGGTGCTGCTGTTTAGGTCATATTGGTGTAAAGCGCATGAAGAAACTCTGTGCAGATGGGCTTTTGGAATCACTTGATTATTAATCATTTGATACTTGAGAACCATGCCTCGTGGGAAAGATGACTAAAACTTTGTTCTCCCGAACAATGGAGCGAGCTAATGACATTGGAAATAATACATACCCATGTATGTGGTCCTATGAGTGTTGAGGCTCGCGGTGGGTATCGTTATTTTATAACCTTCACAGATGATTTGAGCAGGTATGGTTATATGTACTTAATGAAACACAAGTCCGAAACATTTGAAAAGTTCAAGGAATTTCAGAGTGAATTGGAGAATCATCGTAACAAGAAAATAATGTTTCTGCGATCTGATCGCGGAGGTGAATATTTGAGTTACGAGTTTGGCTTTCATTTTAAAAATGTGGAATAGTTTCACAACTCACGCCACCTAGAACACCACAGCGTAATGGTGTGTCCGAACATCGTAACCGTACTTTATTAGATATGGTGCAATCTATGATGTCTCTTACCGATTTACCACTATCGTTTTGGGGTTATGCATTAGAGACGGCTGCATTCACGTTAAATAGGGCACTGTCTAAATCCGTTGAGATGACACCGTATGAACTATGGTTTGGCAAGAAACCTAAGCTATCGTTTCTTAAAGTTTGGGGTTTCGACACTTATGTCAAAAGGCTTCAGCCTGATAAGCTCGAACCCAAATCGGAGAAGTGCATCTTTGTTGGATACCCTAAGGAAACAATTGGGTACACCTTCTACCACAAATCCGAAGGCAAGATATTTGTTGCCAAGAATGGAAACTTTCTAGAGATGGAGTTTCTCTCGAAAGAAGTGAGCGGGAGGAAAGTAGAACTTGATGAGGTAATTGTACCTTCTCTCGAATTGGAAAGTAGCTCATCACAAAAATTGTTCCCGTGATGCCTACAACAACTAGAGAGGAAGCTAATGATAATGATCATGAAATTTCAAATCAAATTACTACCAAACCTCGTAGGTCAACCAGAGCATGATCCGCACCAGAGTAGTACGGTATTCCTGTTCTGGATGTCATGTTACTAGACCATGACGAACCTACGAACTATGAAGAAGCGATGATGAGCCCAGATTCCGATAAATGGCTTGAGGCCATGAAATCTGAGATAGGATCCATGTATGAGAACGAAGTGTGGACTTTGGTTGACTTGCCTGATGATTGGCGAGCCATAGAGAATAAATGGATCTTCAAGAAGAAGACCGGCGTTGATGGTAATGCTACTATCTACAAAGCTTGACTTGTCGCAAAAGCTTTTCGACAAGTTCAAGGAGTTGACTACTATGAGACTTTCTCACCCGTAGTGATGCTTAAGTCTGTCCGAATCATGTTAGCAATTGCCGCTTTTTATGATTATGAAACCTAGCAAATGGATGTTAAAACTGCATTCCTTAATGGATTTCTTAAAGAAGAGTTGTATATGATGCAACCAAAAGGTTTTATCGATCCTATAGGTGCTAACAAAGTGTGCAAACTCCAACGATCCATCTATGGACTGGTGCAAGCATCTCCGAGTTGGAATATACGCTTTGATAAGGTGATCAAAGCATATGGTTTTATACAGACTTATGGTAAAGCCTGTATTTACAAGAAAGTGAGTGGGAGCTTTGTAACATTTCTAATATTATATGTGGATGACATATTATTGATTGGAAATGATATAGAATTTCTGGATAGCATAAAAGGATACTTGAATAAGAAATTTTCAATAAATAAAAGACCTCGGTGAAGCTACTTACTTATTGGGCATCAAGATCTATAGAGATACACTACTGCAGGAGACTGCTAACGCGACACTATGATGAGAGACCCTTTGCCGAAACTGTGTGCGATGCAATAATCGCAAATGATGGTGTAAAAAACGTCAAAAAAGGTGCAAAACATTTGCAATGATGGCTGCATCAAACACGGTTAAGATTTTAGTTGCGTGTGTGATGCAGGGCATACTGTTAATCCATTCAAACTGTCTGCGATGAGGCAGAACAACAGAAATGGGCAGCGATAACAATGTATGTGCGATGCAGGACACACGGTTAATTCATTCGAACTATTTGTGATGAGGTAGAACAACAGAAACAGGCAGCCATATCAATGTGTGTGCGATATACAACATACGGTTAATTCGGACGAACTATTTTCGATTAGGGAACATAAAAGAAACAATTCAACTTGACAAGATGTGTGTGATATGCAGCATACAGTTCACATGGTTGAACTGTTTGCGATGAGCCAAAAGAACACAAACGAGTCATGTAAACAAGATGTGTGTGATACGTGGCAAACAGCCGACTTGGATGAACTGTTTGTGATGAGAAATTGCAACACAGATGGTCAATACAGTTACTTCGTGTGTGATTCTGTGTGTACAAAAAACTATGAAAAATGCAAACTAGTTGCTTGCGGTGGCTAGGAGTATCGCACATGATGCATCTGCGAGTACTCATGTGCGATGATTAGTATGTTACACATACGTTTCCTTATGTGAGCATGTGTGTGAATTTGCAATATGGACAGTTAATATGCAAATGCCTTCTGGACATTAGGCACACGCTTAAACTCAATGAACTGTGTATGATACTAATACTTTCCATGAAAATTTATGAACTTGGGTAACAGCATTTGAATAACATATATATAGTGGTTACACTATTCGAAAAAGGAAGATCTTCGTAACACGGTTTTGACAACCATATTGTCCATATCTACATAATTAACATAGTAACAACTATCACATTTTAAGAGACTAAGGGCCAACAACCATATGGTCCATATCTACATACTTAACATTTATAGTAACAACTAGCACATTTTAAGAGGCTGAGGGCCAACAACCACAACTATCCACTAGAAGCAGCTTGATCACAGCGACTCGACATCTCGTCAATGAAAAGGAAGAGCCCTCCTGTGCCTTGGTAGAGCAGGAGTAGAACAGTGTCTCCAATTTTCCAATATGGATGCATTGCCACGAGAAGCGAGAACTTGTTAATTTGAATGGTTCCATTTTTGCGGGAAATGCAGTACCTTGCAATCACTTTGGTGTTATTAGCAGGCACAAGTGTAATTCGACCACGCCGGGAAATCGATCCAGGAACTGCTACAGGGGCAATTTTTGTTGACATGTAGAATAAAAAACAATTGTAACATATCATTGAAGATATATATAGTTTATGAGCATCAACATTAAAATAAGACTTTTTACCAGCGCTTTGTGCACACAATTGGTCTTGTTCAGTGTGTGCACCATAGGTCTAATTAATCCCATCCAAAATCCGGCGGTCATACGTTGTGCTATCTCTGTCAGATTATCAACAAAGTTTATGACATGCTTCAAGTCCTTCCAGTGAAATTTGGTACGCTTAGTAACATACAGATCGTTCACTATGCATCCAACATATCCTGCTTAAAAGGTGGAAAGGTATTATTTATTCAGAACATGGTAGAAGAATATATAGTGCGCATAAATTGGTAAACAGAATTTGTTACTGCGTAGGAACGGAGTCAGAATATGATATCACAATTGGTTGCTTAAATAGTAATATGATAGCATGGAGAAAGTTGAAAGGACACTAACCTCAATCAGACTTTGATCGGCTGATGACGTTGGGGAAGTAAACATCCATGTTAATTAGACCAGGCTGTGGTGCATGCACTAGAATTTTATTGTCAGCTTTCAGTTCATAACACTTAGACATTTTTCTCCAAAGGTCCGCATTAAAATAGGAGTTGCCATCTTTATCAAGTTTTACGCTAACCGTCATTGTAAATCCATGTTGTGTTGTCAATATGACATCCTGGGAGTCACAGCAAAGTAAAGCCCAAGATTTCCTTCTACTCCTGTTCTTGCAAAGCAAGGGATGTACTCCTTGAAATGAATATTAAGATCATAAATTAGATATATTGAAATAACTGAGCAAGATGCAAATATGGGAGTAACTGATAGAACATATCCATATATAGATGCAAGCAAAGTAAAAAAAATAGAATTAAAAATAGATAACTTAACAAAGATTTGATGCAAATATATAGATAATGTAGCAACATACGGTATGTGTTCACAAATTTAGGCCATGCCGACCGTGGTAGGTTGAGATTGAACATACCGAGCGCTCCCTGAAGTCATCCGAAACGGTGATATAGAACTTCGTTTCTGACTGGCCACGACCACACTTGCCCGATTTGTGCTCGCACTGTGCACACATGAATGAACACCCATGAATCAGCTAGAACAAAAATGATTCCACGGTGATTTCCGCCGGTTGATTAACAGCGACGGACGGACTGCGATAAGAGATGAGTGAATATTTTGCTAATTAAGTTGATTACCTTCTCCATGAGAAAAATCCCCGGCCCAATCCCGCAGAAAACCCTAGTCGACCAGAGTCTAGAATGGCGGTGCAGATAGGCGGCGGAAAGCGGTGGAGGCGAAATCCGGTGCCGTTTGGAGCGCGACCTACGCCTGCCGCCAACAGCCGTCGAGCTTAAGGTGCAGAGTTGCGGAGGAGTCCGCGGCGAGTGAATGGGGACGAAATGGGCGAGGGTTTTTTTTTCCTTTTGCATGTGTGAGTGAACACACACGGCTCGCAGAGGCGACGGAGATGAATCGTGTGCGATAGTAAATCACCGAGATTGAATGGGAATCCAAATTTCGTTTGTCCTTCATCCATGAGTTTTTTCTATGATGAACATAAACCCTGCTAATCACCATGTTCAAATTTGACACTTTTCTGTGTTCATTTACAATATTTAGGGGATTGTGTGCATTGTGTAGGCATTAATGCACGTAATTCAAATTCAAACAATTGGTGCATGAAAGGGTGCACAAGAACGGTCTGGAAAAACCATACTCGTGGTATTTAGTAATTTCTCAAGCCTTTTACAGGAATGGGCAGATATTTCAATGGAATGTGTGGCAATAGTCAACCACAAATGCGTCATTTACTGGGTTATCAACTATAGAATAATGAAATATGTGCTTGAAAAACATGATGGCTAGCATGGTGCCATGGTATGGCCTCACTATGCCCTGGTTAAAAGCTGAGAAGGTTTGATTTATGTCGTCATGCACGCCCTTCATAAATCGAACCATCACCGAGGAAGTTCAATTCTTTCGAGAGGGAAACCACCAAGATTGAAGGGGGATCCAAATATCCGTCCTAGTTTGTCATTCAGTTTTTTTCCAACGATCAACATACCGCCTCAAATGAAACGTGTTCAAATTTGACATTTTTCCGAACTCACTTACCATATTTAGGGGATTGTGTGCATTTTCTAGGTATTACTTATGCACGTAATTCAAATTCGAACAATCGGTGCATGAAAAGGTGCACAAGAATGGTCTGGAAAACCATGCTTGTGTTATACAAAAAATGAAACACATGGTTGGAAAACATGACGCCTTGTGTGGTGCCACGGTATGGCCTCACCATGCCCTGGTAAAAATTGGAGAATGTTTTCCTTATGTCGTGATGCGCACCTTTCATAAAAGGAACCATCATCCGAGGAAGTTTCATGGTTTCAAGGGGGAAATCACCACGATTGAAGGGGGATCCAAATTTCCTTTGTCCTTTGTCCACGAGTTTTTTTTTCTATGATGAGCATACAACCTGCAAATCACCGTGTTCAAATTTGGCACTTTTCCGGGTTCATTTGTCATATTTAGGGGATTATGTGCATTTCCTAGGCATTAATGTGCATAATTCAAGTTCAAACAATCGATGCATGAAAAGGTCCACAAGAACGGCCTAGAAAATGATGCTCGTGCCATTTAGTAAATTCTCATGCCTTTTATAAGGAATGGACAGATATTTTGATGAAATGTGTGGCAATAGTCAACCACAAATGTCTGTTTGTTGGGTTTTCAACTGTAGGAAAAATGAAATAAATGCTTAAAAAACATGACGCCTGGCATGGTGCCATGGTATGACCTCACCATGCCCTGGTAAAAATTTGAGAAGGTTTGGCTTATGTCGTCATGCACGCCCTTCATAAATCGAACTATCACTGAGGAAGTTCCATGCTTTTGAGAGGGAAAATCCCCAAGAATGAAGGGGAATCCTAATTTCCGTCCTAGTTTGTCATTCTGTTTTTTTCAACAATCAATATACCGCCTCATATGCAACGTGTTCAAATTTGACATTTTCGCGGGCTCATTTACCATATTTAGGGGATTATGTGCATTTTCTAGGCATTAAAGGACATAATTCAAATTCAAACAATCGGTGCATGAAAAGGTGCACAAGAACGGTCTGGAAAACCATGCTCGTGTTATTTAGAACATTCTCATTCCTTTTACAAGGAATGGGAAGATATTTCAAGGAAACGTGTGGCAATAGTCAACCATAATATAAACGCATCGTTTACTCGATTAACAACTATACAAAAAATGAAACACATGGTTGGAAAACATGACGCCTGGCGTGGTCCCATGGTATGGCCTCACCATGCCCTGGTAAAAATTGGAGAATGTTTTCCTTATGTCGTGATGCGCGCCTTTCATAAATCAAACCATCACCGAGGAAGTTTAATGGTTTCAAGGGGGAAATCACCAAGATTGAAGGGGGATCCAAATTTCCTTTATCCTTTGTCTACGAGTTTTTTTCTATGATGAGCATACAACCTGCAAATCACCGTGTTCAAATTTGGCACTTTTTCGGGTTCATTTGCCATATTTAGGGGATTATGTGCATTTCCTAGGCAATAATGCATATAATTCAAGTTCAAACAATCGATGCAAGAAAGGTTCCACAAGAACGGCCTAGAAAACCATGCTCGTGCCATTTAGTAAATTCTTATGCCTTTTACAAGGAATGGACAGATATTTCGATGAAATGTGTGGCAATAGTCAACCACAAATGTCTGTTTGTTGGGTTTTCAACTATAGAAAAAATGAAATAAATGCTTAAAAAACATGACGCCTAGCATGGTGCCATGGATGACCTCACCATGCCTTGGTAAAAATTTGAGAAGGTTTGGCTTATGTTGTCATGCACGCCCTTCATAAATCAAACCATCACCGAGGAAGTTCCATGCTTTCGAAAGGGAAATCCTCAAGATTGAAGGGGAATCCAAATTTTCTTTGTTCTTTGCCCTGGAGTTTTTTCTACGATGAACATACACCCTCTAAATCACTGTGTTCAAATTTGGCATTTTCCGGGCTCATTTACCATATTTAGGGCATTATGTGCATTTTCTAGGCATTTAGCGCATATAAATCCACTCCAGCTACAGGTGCATGGGTGTGATGTGAGGGACGTGGATTGCCGTTCAATTGCGGCGCATCCAATGGTGCACACGCGTGATCCGCGTGGCTGGGGTTTCGGCCAATCATAACGCAACACACAATAGGCTCAGCGCACACTGTTTCGGAAGCGACGAAGATGAACCATGTGCGACAATGAACGAGCAAAATTGTAAGGGAAGCCAAATTTCTGTTGTCGTTTGTGGTTGAGCTCTTGAATACCACCGCACTGTATGGCTGCCCGGCCCCTCCGTCCCAGAGCTCTCTCAAGGCGTCGTCCATGGCACCGCGGCGCACAGTAACTGGTTAGGAAGCGATGGCATCCCGCAGCGCCGCGTTCCTCGCCGCCCGCGACTGCACACATGGTAAGGAAGCGATGGCATCTCTCTGCGCCGAGTTCATCGCTGCCGACGGCCAAACAGTTACATGGGCGACGTTGAGGCTGCCATGGCCGAATGGGTGGTGGATCTAGAGGCGGCCAAAGCCGCACAGAAGGAGCAGAAAAGGCAGAAAGCAGTCAAGAAAAGAGAGTCCCACGACCGCAATAAAAAAGAGGCTGCATGCTGTGGTGAGGATAGCTTGGCGGAGATCGAAGCACGGTGGGTTGCCGCCTACAAGGCCGGGAAGGAGAACACGGGCGTCTGGACAGCATGCCCTGATGGCAGCATGTGAGAAGTAGTTTAAGTTTGTAGTATTAGAGCAAATTACCAGTAGTACTTTAAATTTGTAGTATTAACGTACAATGTCGGTAAGAGCATCCTTTGAGGGCTTTGAGCGTTGATTAGCATGTGTGCCCGTGTGTGTTTTTTGCATTAATCATTAGACGATCACAAAACACATGGTTTCTATGCCATTCCCGTCTGCATTTTTTGCGTTAATGACCCATAAGTCAGTTATCTGTGCGATATTTCCTAATAAACCAGGCGTACCATTGACCGAAAAAAATCAAGTACACGTGTACATTTTTTTGTAGACGGGATCTGCCAACTTTCTTTTTCTACTTTTACAAGTATTTTACGCGCTTAAATGCGTGTTGTGTGTTTCCCCCTCCCAATTTTCAAATTTCGCACCAAAATTTTCATTAGGCGTGTGATTTCAGAATTTGTTCCTCCAACCACATCCCCTTCCCCGTAGTATCCCCCTCCCTCACGCCTCCCCCTACCGGCATCTCAAACCGCCGCCGCTGCAACCACAGCTTCAACCACATCTATGTTCTGCTCAGATCCAGTCAGGTAACCCACCGATCTCTATCACATCCCTGGCCTGATTGCTTAAATGGCGCCTGCAAAACATCCTCATGCCTCCAAATCCCCCCCGCTAGGAGATGATGGCGGTCCATGGCGCGATGGCCGCTGTGCGCGTTGACCCGGAGGAACACCTCGCCTCCGCCGCTGACGACGACATGGTGCAGGCTCTAGTCCAGATAAAGTCCCCTAGCAACTACCCCCCAGGACTTAACAAGTAAGATCTGACCAGCTAAATCTTAAAATTACCACTTGCAACGGCTATGATTTGTATGGTTGATGTATTAAGCATGTTCGTGCCTTGTTTATTTTAGTACTACACACTGTGTGATGTTCAAATATTACCGTGTCCAGCTCAATTTCACCAATACCAGCAACAAACTTACAATACATGACTCAGGATATCACTAGAGATGCTGCCCATTTGCTATTTTTAGTGGATGCTAACCCTGTTGCACTTAACATGCATGTCCATGTACTTACACATGGTCATAACGGCCGATTCTTTTGTTTGCCGTCGAGGTGAGCTACATCCCATGTCTTACAGTATTTCACATAATTTGTGCAATTGCAGTTTAACTCCTACCCATTTACTGGTTGCCTGTAGGTACAAATGTCAGTGGCACTGATCCACGCTTCGACCCAGAGGAACAGCTCGCCTCCGCCATTGCTGACTTTGGGCGAGCTCTGGCCAAGATAAAGTGCCCCAGCAACTACCTCTCGGGACTTACCAAGTATGTACTGACCGGTTCTATCTTACCACTACCAGTTGCAATTAATGGCTATGTTCTGTATGTTCGATGTATTAAGCATGTTCTAGTAAATATGCCTAACATGTTTTTGCTACTTTCCCTACCTTTTTATAGACATATGGGCCATTCTCTGCTCTGGCAGCACCTGCCTTGTGATGTTTAACTATGCCAATTGCATTTTTATCAGTACAGGTTTCAATGTCTATTAAGCCTATTGCAATTAATAGTTGAATCCATTTTTAAACAGTTGCATTTCAATGGCTACAAACTTAAAAAACATGACTTAAGCCTGTTGCAATTAACAGTTGTATCCATTTTTTAATCTGTCCATTTGCTACCATGCTACTCTCCGTAATGAAGATATACTAGAGATGCTGCCCCATTTTCTTTTTTTGGTGGATGCTAACCCTGTTGTACTTAACATGCTTGTCCATGTACTTACGCAGGGTCATAACGGCTGATGCTGTTGTTTGCCGTCAAGGTTAGCTGCATCCCATGTCTTACAGTATTACACATCATTTGTGCAATTGCAATTTAACTTCTACCATTTAGTGGTTGCCTGTGGCACACATGTCGATGTTGCGATCCATGCTTGACCGGAGGAACAGCTCGCCTCCTTGCTTGACTTTGGGCGGGCTCTGGCCAAGATGAAGTGCCCTAGCAACTACCTCTCAGGACTTACCAAGTATGTACCACCAGTTCAATCTTACCAACACCAGTTGCAATTAATGGCTATGTTTTGTACTGGCGATGTATTAAGCATGTTGTAGTAAACATGCCCAACACGTTTGAGCTATTTTCCCTACCTTTTTATAGACAACTGGGCCATTATCTGCTCTGGAAGCACCTGCCCTGTGATGTTTAACTCTGCCAATTGCATTTTTATTAGTATCGGTTTCAATGGCCATTAAGCCTGTTGCAATTAACAGTTGTATCCATTTTTAAAGAGTTGTATTTCAATGGCTACAAACTTACAAAACATGAATTACAATGTTGTTAAGCCTGTTGCAATTAACAGTTGTATCCATTTTTTAATCCGTCCCTTTGCTACCGTGCTACTCTATCGAAATGAACATATCACTACAGATGATGCCATTTTATTACCATTTGCTATTTTTGGTGGATGTTAACCCTGTTGTAGTTAACATTGGCTTTCCATGTACTTACACATGGCTACAATGGGCGACTATATTGTTTGCCGTCGAGGTTAGCTGCATCCCATATCTTATACACCATCTATTCCTAAATATAAGTATTTTTAGAGATCCAATACAGATTACATAAGGAGAAAAATGAGTGAATCTAGATTCTAATCTAAACTATATCTATAATTCTATATACATCTGTATGTAGTTCAAATTGAAATCTCAAAAATACTTGTACTTAGGAACATAGGTAGTTGTATTTTACATCATTTGTGCAATCTCAGTTTAGCTTCTACTCCCTCCGTCCCATAATATAAGAGCGTTTTTGACATTAGTGTAGTGCCCAAAACACTCTTATATTATGGGACAGAGGGAGTAACATTTACCGGTTGCTTGTAGGTACATATATGAGGGTTACTGATCCACGCTTTGATCACTTTTGCGTATGGGGCAATGAGATATTCATGAACAAGCGTCAAGTAAGGAAACTAAGAAAGATTATTAGGCGAAAGAAACGGGTGATTGGAATTAAGCTCTTTATTTACACTTTGTCGAAGACAACAGTGAACTTTAGGATGGTAAGTAATGTGTTGCCTTTTCCCCCTGCCCACAACAAGTTACTCTATTAGACCTCAGTATCTAATATTTTTCTCTTTTCAGTGTTTTCCGAAGCTATTTACCGATGATTACCTTGGAAACTACATGACCGGAGTGGAGGCAACTAAGGTTAAAGTATATAATTCATGCTACCATGATAATTCTCTAGAAGTCTTCCTGAAGGCGGTGAAGGATGGGCGGTCGATCGTCACAAGGGGTTGGACAAAAGTGGTTCGTGCCTATGGCATGCAGGAAGGCACATTATGGGCATTCCGCTACTTCAACACCGTCGGCAGTCAAAATGATTTACACTTGTCTCTTCACCTTTACTGCCTTTAAATACTGCGGTTCATCATAGTTAATTGCTGCCTAATCCTGTAATTACTAAACATATTGTACTGGCAATTTTATTTATGGATTCGTTGTTAAACCATTGTGCTGAGAATTTGAATTGCACGTTTCGTATTTCAAAATTTCCAATTAGAATAATAAATTACAGGCAAAAATAAAAATAGAACAGACGGTTATGGACCTTTGCAAACGGTTCTAGCAGTAAAAGTGCTTGCGATGGATAGCCCAATGCCACACAGTTTTCTACATCAAATCGTGCGTGATGTAGTTAATGAAAGCAAACAGTTAACCAAGGCAGAGCGTGTGTGATAGTTACTGTGACAGCCTGGTTTTTGCCCTCTTCTCTTTGCTTGATTTTCAGTTGGTTTGATTTTGAAATTTGGAGTTTGAATCTTTTCAAATGGACTTAAACACTTGGGTACCCCTTGACTTTCACCCAAGTGCTTCATTTCCTTCCCTAACTATCATTCTCTCTCTGGTTCACCTCAAAATAATATTTTGAATATTTTTCTTAAATGAACAATATTCATTTCTCTCTCTAAAACCCTAGCTAGCTCAATGTGCTCCAAATCAACCCCAATTTTTATTGCCCACAAAAATATGAGAAAAATCCTAAATATTCATTGAACCCTAGGGCACCCTCCTGAGAAAAAAATATTTCATCACTTTTTGGAACATTTTTTCTACAGAAAATATTTTCTGTTCTGGACGGAAATGGTAGTTTCTACAGCAACTACCATTTTACTTGATCCATTGTGGCTGATTTTTCTTGTGCATCATCACCTTAGTAGATGATTGCTACCCTCCAAAACCCAGCTCCAAGCTCTCTGTAGTTTGACCACAGTAAGCTCTCAAAGTTACTGATCAGAAACTTACCAGGCAGTTGAAATTCATTCTACTGCATCTGAGCTCAAACCAAGGCGTGGTAACATCTAAAACTACCACGAACTACATGCCAGAGATGAAGCTTGGGCTTAGGTCGGCCTGAGCTCAGAGTTCACGCGGTGACCATGCGTGTGCATGATGCCAACCTACATGTCGCTGTGCTCTGAGTGCCGCCGAGCGCTCTGTTGCGAGCGTGCTCGCTTCCCCGCCTGCCTAAGCTTGCCAAACCTTGCCACAATCATCGTCCCCATCGTCTTAACTCCCTCCTGGCGCTCGTCGACGCCAGAGCTCGCCGCAGCGAGCACAGGCGTGGTCCGGCCAACGCAACAGTGCGCTGCACACTATGCTCGTCGTCACCCTCGTGCCCCTGTGCTCGTCAACGCTCGCCCACAGTTCCCGCGTGAGCTGCGTCGCCTTCTCCCTCACTCACTGACGCCGTTCGTCATCGGGTACCGTGTACAGGTGTCCTCTGGCGAAGCCCGATCCCTCCTCGACGCTCGGCTATAAATAGAGCCCCCCTCCCAGCCTCCTCGAGCACAATCCACCACTCCCACACACTCCACGATCTCGTAGGAAGCCGTAGCCCGGCCGGGCAGGCCGCGGGCCGCCGTCCTCGAGCTCGAGCTCGCCGGTGATCCCCTCGGGTCGTCTCCGCGGCTCCAGCCCCTCCCAGGCCCAGGCAACCCTTCCAGGGCCTCCGCCGTGCCTCGGTGGTGTCGTTCCGCACGGTTGGAGCCCCTGGTGTCGCCTCTGGTCGCCATCGTCTTCATCTCCGGTGAGCTCTGCTTCCTGTCTCCGCTAGAGAGGCTGATTCCGACGCCGTCCGACCACCCCTAGCTAATCTACGGGTACGGGTAGGTGCGTCTCCGTATCCTCTCTCGATCCCTCCCTCCAGTTCTGGCCAAGGAGCTCTCCTTGCCGGCGTGTGCTCCGGCGGAGCCGCCCCGCCCTCTGTTTCCCTCTCCCCCTGCCACCTGACTAGCGGGGCCCGCTAGTCAGCCACTTTGTACGCGCGCGAAGCGGTACGAGTGGTGGCGCCCGTGAGGTTTACGCCTTCGACGTCACCCCCCCCCCCCTCAGTTCTGTTTATTTAAATTCAAAATTAAATTCTGTCCAGAGAGCTTCAAACAGTCAAAACTTTTTAACCATAAGTCCAAATGAATTGATTCTTTTTGCATTGCGTTCTTTATGAAGAAATCTAGCAGCTCACCAAAAATGAGGTTTTTCCTTGCTGTCTAGATTTTGTGGTGAATTTCAGAAGGGTTCTTGATGTTTTCTTTTTGTGTTTATAAATATTTTCAGAAAGAGAAGCTTGTCTTGAGGATCACCAGGAGGATTGTGAACCTCGTCTGCACTAAGGCAAGCCACAACAATATTTTCCTGGTGCCATTACAATATTTGTGATTTTTTAACTTGAATTAATGATTTAATCCATGCATTTAAATCACTATTATATTATTTATATTCTGTTGGTTGCTTGTTTAAGTTGATATGCTTAGTTTACAGAAGTTTGAAGCTAACTAAGTTGGTTGAATAACTAGAAGAAATAGTTGTTATGAAAAAGGTAATATGGTTATGGATATAATTAATTATTTTGAGTATTTTCTTTGTCGGATCTGGGGTTCCAGCAAAACCCTTAAGGTTCGAACTCTGGGGTGTGCGCGAAGTTCTTTCCATCCTACCGATCTATGCCCTAGCTCGCTAAGATCTCGCGGACGAACTCGACGAACTCGCAACACAGAAAGACACAAGATTTATACTGGTTCGGGCCACCGTTGTGTTGTAATACCCTACTCCAGTGTGGTGGTGGTGGATTGCCTCTTGGGCTGATGATGAATAGTACAAGGGGAAGAACAGCCTCCTCAGGTTGAGGTGTTCTTGTGCTTGTCGAACTTGTGTGTCAGCTCGATCCAAGATGCCTCTGAATGAGCTCTCGATGAGTTGCCCCTTGCTGCGGTGGCTAGCTCTACTTATATAGGCCCTGGTCCTCTCCCCAAATATTGAGCGGGAAGATAGCTAACAATGGCGGGCAACTTTGAAAGGGGACAGCTAGTACAAGCAATCCTGAAAAAAGTGGTCTTCGCCTGCAAAAGGATCTGGTGGTGACGCCGTCTTGGGCTCCATGGTGACCTCCGTCTTGTCTTCCTGCTGGTCTTCGGTCTCGTTGCACCGATATGGAAACCTTTGCCTGATGCCTCGGTACTCCGCACATGCGCCTGCCTCCTTAGCACCAAAGAGGAAACAAGGACGCTGCGCGCGCTGGCGCCCGCGTGGTGTCGATCGTCATGGCTCACATCACGCGAGCCCCGCAAGGTTTGCCCCGCCTTGATATCTCCGCTCCTCGCGAGCCTGCCTAGAGAGGCCTCTCCGGAGGAAGTCTTGCGTCATCCGCCCCGTGAGGCTTGGCCCATCGCGAGGGTCTTGAATGCCTTGTTGATGAAGATGGGTCGTACGGCCCGCTAGCATATATACGCCGTGGAACCACGGCGAGCAAGTCCGAGACCCCGTTCGGGGCGCCGACAGTAGCCCCGGGCCCAAAGCGCTTCGGGCTTTGTTTCAAAGCGAAGCCAAAGGTCAGCCTTGAGCGCCCATGAACCCCAAAAGCCTGCGGCCTTAGTTGACGCGTGGCAGTTGATTGGACGTGGGCGTCTCCGCTTCCCGATGCTGCCTTAGAATCTGCCTGGCTATGCGGCCCCAGCAACCTACACAATTATTCCTTCGTCGCCTGCGCCTTGCTTCCCCAATCTCGCAGGAAAATAGGCTTAATAGACATTGAAACCTGTACTGATAAAAATGCAATTGGCATAGTTAAACATCACAAGGCAGGTGCTGCCAGAGCAGAGAATGGCCCATATGTCTATAAAAAGGTAGGGAAAGTAGCAAAAACATGTTAGGCATGTTTACTAGAACATGCTTAATACATCGAACATACAGAACATAGCCATTAATTGCAACTGGTAGTGGTAAGATAGAACCGGTGAGTACATACTTGGTAAGTCCCGAGAGGTAGTTGCTGGGGCACTTTATCTTGGCCAGAGCTCACCCAAAGTCAGCAATGGCGGAGGCGAGCTGTTCCTCTGGGTCGAAGCGTGGATCAATGCCACTGACATTTGTACCTACAGGCAACCAGTAAATGGGTAGGAGTTAAACTGCAATTGCACAAATTATGTGAAATACTGTAAGACATGGGATGTAGCTCACCTCGACGGCAAACAAAAGAATCGGCCGTTATGACCATGTGTAAGTACATGGACATGCATGTTAAGTGCAACAGGGTTAGCATCCACTAAAAATAGCAAATGGGCAGCATCTCTAGTGATATCCTGAGTCATGTATTGTAAGTTTGTTGCTGGTATTGGTGAAATTGAGCTGGACACGGTAATATTTGAACATCACACAGTGTGTAGTACTAAAATAAACAAGGCACGAACATGCTTAATACATCAACCATACAAATCATAGACGTTGCAAGTGGTAATTTTAAGATTTAGCTGGTCAGATCTTACCTGTTAAGTCCTGGGGGGTAGTTGCTAGGGGACTTTATCTGGACTAGAGCCTGCACCATGTCGTTGTCGGCAGCGGAGGCGAGGTGTTCCTCCGGGTCAACGCGCACAGCGGCCATCGCGCCATGGACCGCCTTCATCTCCTAGCGGCGAGGTTCTTGCGCTGATCGGCGCGCGTGGGCACATGTTGTGCCCAGCCCCACTCGCGAGGGGCCCGCAAGGGGGAGGCGGCGAGCGTGAGCTCTAGAACAAGGCAAGAACCAGATGGCAAGAAAATCGTTTGAACGAGAAAATTCACCCCCCGCACGCATTGACAAAAGCTCGACTTCAACTTAAATCCAAATCCAAGAGGCAAGGCTACAGAAAAGAGATCCAAAGCAATTGGCCGCGTCCGGCACCTAGTCTAGTCTTCTGGTCTTCGAGTATTATCACCAACGTGGAGCTAAGTGCTGCCACTAGGCGTGGGAGGGAGCCCCAGAGCCTGAGGCCAGCACCCCTGAGACTCCGGGGCGTGTACAGCTCCACTCATTATGACGTGAGAGTGTCACGGGCGGCGAGCTTCACAGGCATTGGGCCTTCTTCACCAGAACCGGCCTTTCTTCATATCGCCATACGAGGGCCCCGCCTTGTGCCGCCCTCGACCATCTTTGAGCTGACCAGCAACCTGGACGACACAAAGGGGGGAAAGGGGACACCAGCGGTGCCCTCGGCGACTACGGGTCCTCTGCCGGGGGAAGGCTCACCGGCACCTCCCTAGCAGAGGGCCTATGTCAGAGTAATGGGCCACGGGTAGGCAGACCCGAGCCCCTGAACCTTTCAAAACATTGGGGCAGACTGCGCCCCTCAAGACCCCAAGACAAGAGCCGCCTTGAGAGAGTCGACAGAGTCGCCGGCCGCCTCTGGGCCGAGTCCCGAGGCGGCCTCGGGGCAGGCCGACTCCAAGCCGGCGACCTCCAGCGAGGCCAGCTACAGGAGTCGGCCCACGACCCCAACCACCTCCTGCTGGCGACTGGCGGGATGGGATAAAAGCCGCCTCGCGGCCCATCCCTGCCCGCCCATAAAGGGCAGGTATGGCCTCGAGCGCCCGTGCAAGCGGAGATCACCATCCGGCGGCAACCTTTGTTGCCACGCCGGCCACGACATCAGCCCCATGGGCGATCCACATACCCACGATGGCTTATGCATGCGACCGAAGGCGGCGGGACCGCTGTCGGCGGAGAACCAAAACAGCGAGCACCCCAAAGCGGACCCGATGGAGTCGGCCTCCGAAGTCGGCGGCCCCTCCGTGGGCTCCACGCGCCATTAACCAGACAAGGCGGGGAATGGAAACAGTGGTCGCCATGCCCGGCGGCTGCTGCTGTTGCCATGACCCCATGACCAAGCTTCGCGTCGATAGAAAGCACGCTCTGATGTCTGCGGCCGGCAAGACCCGCCAGCGGCGGACAAGAACTATCGGCCCCATGATGGGCCGTCGGCAGGGCCCACTAGTTGGCGGGCCCCAAGTCAGCGGAGAAAGCGGCGACTTAAGGCGGCGGCTTGGACCCGCACCGGCCGGATTACCGTTGTACCCGGGGTAGGCCTATAAACCCCGGGGCACCCATGCAAAGGGTTGGAAGCTAGTAGTTTTAGACACACGCATAGAGGAGAGAAGAGCTAGCCGTGCCCTTCTCCATCCTCACCCGAACAGCTCAAGGAGCATCTTGTACTCACTTTGCCATAGTGATCATGCGGAGATCCCTTGAGAACAGCGATAGGGTGTTATCTCCTCGAAGAGCCACGAAGCTGGGTAAGATTAGCGGCGTGCATGTCTTCGCCTTATCCCGTTTCCAGGCACCGGCGACGTTCTACTCGCCCCCTCCATGATAAGCGATCCTTTGGCATATGTCACACCCAACCCCCGACATTTGGCGCCCACCGTGGGGCACTGGTGCACCGTCGTCCGAGACACTGCTGCGGGCGGGAACCCTCTTCCTCCACAGTGGCGCAGCCAGCCCGGCACACGAGGACGGAGTCTGCGCCCGGCCGCTGCATGGCGCCCGAGTCGCTGCTTGCGGCGAGCTGCCTCGCCGAACTTGTCGGCGAGTTCACCTCTCCGGCGAGCCTGCATCCGGCGCCCGGCAGGACGACCCAAAGCCTCTCGCGAGGCCTCCTCGAGCAGCTCCACGTCACCGGCGAGCACATCGCTGACACGGAGTCCGTAGGCTCCACGACCCGATGTTGGTCTTCTCCGACACGCGTCGCTCGGCGCGTTCCCCTGCGTGGTGGTCTCGACGAGCCTCTCCCTCGCGGAGAAGCGGCGGGAGCACCGTCCGCGAGGTACTCGTCGCCGGTCACGGCGAGCCTTCCGGCGAGGGCTCGTGACCCTCTCGACCGCAGTTACGCAAGACTGACCGCCTCCATTCGGAGGGCGCCCGGCGCCGAGCGCTGAAACGCCGCCTCCAGCTCCTCGTGCGCGCCACGAAGCTGAAAGCATGAGACACTTGCCGGAAGCCTATCAGCGAGATGGATCGCTGGCGTAGGCGGCTCGCCCGGCTCCGGCCAGGCCTAACCGCCTAAGCGCGGTCCAGCAGCCTTGGCGTAGCCATCGCCCGATCTGTTTAGGGCGATCGCCTGTATACGCCACGCCGCGGAGAACATTCGCGCTGCCCGGCGGCGGCGGACTTGCTGAATAACCGGCGAGGCGCGCTGATGACAGGCGGGTCAGCAGCTCCTCGGCGGCCGCCGCCCAAAGGCGAAGCGGTTGCCGCGCAGGCGCCACAGCGACAACATGGCGACCTGCCTCCCGCCGAGATCGGGCGCGATATCTCGGGCGCCGATTGGCGGCGTCCGTGAAGAAAGAACAAGGATCCGGCTGTCAGCCATAGCTGGACTCACATCTACATCGGCGCAGCGAAGATGGCCGCCCAAACCGTGGGCGGCGGGGCGACTATCAGCCTCCTCCTCCCCACGAGAGAAAGCGAGTCTCCTGCCACCCATCGAGCATCCGACTCTCGGCGACCGCCTTGGCGCCGAGAGAGTCGGAGAAAATGCGCGCCCGCCACCGGATCGAGCGACTCCACCGATCCCTGGCACTAGAAGAAGAAGACGAGTTGGGCCCGCCCTGTTTCGGACCTCGCATCCGAGACGAGCCCTTCCCACGAGGATTCACACTCCCCCGAGACACACCCAAATACACCGGCTCCGTGAAGCCGGAGGACTGGCTGGTGGACTACTCCACGGCCGTCAGCATAATAAGCAGCAACAGCGTTGTCGTAAAGTATGTTCCCCTCATGCTCCGAGGCATAGCACGGACATGGTTGAACAACGAAGCCCCGCAGCATCAACAGCTGGGTCGACTTCACCGAGGCCTTCGTCCGCCTTCACGAGCACATACAGCGACCTCCCAAGCGCGTCAGCTGTCCTTGTCGTGCAAGGCCCCAGAGTCTACTCGCGACTACCTCCGCAGCGCTGGGGACTCCGGAACTCCTGCGAAGGAGTGCATGAGTCGCGAGCAATCGAGTACTTCACCGCCGGGTGCGGAGAAGGCACCCTCCTCAAGCACAAGCTTATTTGCGACAGGCGGAGACCCTCGGCGAGCTGCTGGTCATAGCAGACAAGTACGCCACAGCCGACTCCTCCATGAAGTCGGAGATCGAAGTCAGTGCGTCTGGCAAAGTAGCTCCTCATGCTCCCAGAACTCCGGTGGCGGCCTTGATCGCTGCTGGCAACAACAAAATGATCATAAGCGCAAGGCCCCGCAGCTGGCTTCCAACAGCCGGCAGGTGGCGATAGTCGAAGACCAGCGGCCAGCGGGGCAGCCTCCTGCCAAGCGGCAGAAAGGCGGCAAGTCCAACTGGTTGCCGGCCTTCTCTTACGAGCAGACTCTGGACGGACCCTGCAAGTTCCACAGCGGCGCGAAGCCGTCAAATCACACCACCCGGAAGTGCCACTGGCTCACCAGGATCGCTAAGGGAGACGGCCTTGCCCCTCCTCCGCCTGCTGGGCCGCCGCCTCCACCGCGGCCCCAGCAGCTGGCTGTCGAGCCGATCGGCCTTGATGCAAAGCGATTACCCGAAGAAACACGGCGCCTATGTCGTGTTTACCGGCATGGCGATGATCGCCCGCGGCGGCGGCGGCAACAAAGTGAATCTGATAGCATCGGATACCCCGAATTCATGCCTTTGGTCGAGAAACCCATTAGCTGGAGCCATGCTGATCACCCGAGAGGTGATGCGAATCCGTGCTCCTCGCCTGGTCTTGGGAGCCACCCTTGCCACGGATAGGCGGGCGCTCGCTTCGCGAGTGCTGATGAAGCGGAGGCAGCAACATCAACATCTGTACAAGGATATGATGGAAAAGCTAGGAATCAAGCAAAGACAGCTTGACATAGTCGGACTGTATTCCGCGAATTGTACCGGCCTTTCCTGCTCACCGATTGGCAAGATTTTGATAGAGCGTCCTCTTTGGGGACAAGGATCACTTTCACGAGAGCGGTCTGGTTGAAGTGGTGGACCTCGAAAGCCTCTACCATGCCCTGCTTGGCTGACCTGCCTTGGCCAAGTTCATGGCGGTCCCCCACTACGCCTACCTCAAGATGAAGATGCCGAGCTCCAAGGGGATTCTCACCGTAGCCAGCGACTCTGAAAGTCGATCCGCTGTGCAGCCGAAAGCAACCAGGCTAGCCGAGTCCACAGTGATCGCAGGTGAGAAGCGGCTCTGGATTGGGTTGTGGCAATGGCCGGCAAGCAGCCAGAGATATCACCCGACCCCAAAAGTCGAAGTGAGGGCTCGTTCAAGCCGCCAAAAGACCAAGAAGATACCCTTGGACCCGGAGCACCCGGAGATCTGTTGTCATAGGTGCGAACCTCGACAGCAAATAGGAAAGGCGAGCTCGTCGATTTCCTCCGTGAGAATCGGGACATCTTCGCATGGTCCCCCAAAGACATGCCAGGTGTACAAGCGGTTTTCGTAAGCACAAGTTACATGTCCGATCTGATGTGAAGCCCGGTCGGGCAGCCCTTGCGCCGCTGTCGGAAGAAAAAGAAGAGTTGTTGGAGAAGAGATAGCCGGCTCCTCGCAGCGGTTTCATCATGGAAGTTTTCTTTCCGGAATGGTTGGCGAACCGGTCTTGGTACTAAAGAAGAACAAGCGATGGCGGATGTGTATTGACTACACAAGCCTCAACAAAGCCTACCCCAAGGACCCGTTAAGCTTTGCCAAGAATTGATCGGTGATAGACTCCACAGCCGGATCACGAGCTGTTGAGCTTCTTAGATGCATATTTAGGATATCACGGATCAAGCTGAACCCGACCGACAGATTGAAGACCGCCTTCATCACGCCATTTGGAGCCATACGCTGCGACCATGGCGTTACGGCAAGGAACGCCGCGCCACCTTCGGCGTTGCATGCGAAGTACCTCCTCAAGCAGCTTAGCGAAGCATACGTTTACGTGGGCGGCGTGGTGGTGAAGGCGGAAGCGAGAACACTGTTGGAAGACCTCAAAGAGACCTTTGAAAACCTGCGCGATTCTAGATCAAGCTCAACCCGAAAAATCGTCTTGGATTACCAGGCGGCCAGCTCACAGCTACGATATCTGAGCAGCGGTATAGAGTGCAACCCGTGAAGATCAAAGCGTCGAAAGGATGGAAGTACCCGCCGACTGCTAGATGTGCGAAGTTCACGGCTGCTTGGCGTCTATCGGCCGATTCATCGATCGGCTATCGAAAAACTCATCCTCTGTACCAGCTTATGAAAGACCACCTTCTTGAATGGAACTCAAAGCGGAATGACTTTTCTCGGTTGAAGAATCTGACTACTCCCCAGTCTTTGGCGGCTCCGACTCCAAAAGAGCCCATGCTCCATATATTGCCGCCACCGGCGGGGTAGTCAGCCACCAGATCATTGTAGTTGAGCATAAGGAGGAAGGCAAAGCGCTACTGTCCGAGAGACGATGTATTACAGGCGAGTCTTGTCGACCTCCAGCGAACTACCCCACTACCGAAAGATGTGTTCTGGCGTGCATTTTGCCGCCAAGTTAAAGCCTTACTTTCAAGAGCATCCAATCACCGTGGTTTGCATGGCCCCACTAGAGAGATCATCGGCCAGAGATGCTTGAGGCGAGTGGCCAAATGGGCCATAGAGTTGGCCCCTACACCATCTTTTACCAGCCCTTTTACGCCATCAAGTCACAAGCACCGGCCGACTTCCTCGTCGATTGGGCGAGACCCATTACACTGCCTTGCGGCCCCGACTCCACCATTGGCGGATGCACTTTGATGGCTCAAGATGCGCACCGGCTTGGGAGCAGCGTGGTCCTCACTTCCCTAAGGCGACAAGCTCAATCTGCGCTGCAAATCCATTTCGCCGCCTCCAACAATGTCGCCGAATACGAGGCACTCATCCACGGGCTCCGGCTCGCCAAAGAGCTTGGCATTCGCCGGATCCTGTGCTATGGCGACTCCGACTTGGTGGTCCAACAGTCATCCGGCGACTGGGATGCCAAAGATGCAAATATGGCGAGCTACCGCTTTACAGTACGATGGCTGAGTGGATATTTTGAGGATGCGAATTCCTCCGCGTGCCAAGAAACGACAACGACCAAGCAGATGCCCTGGCAAGAATCGGTTCCACCCGTCAGGCAATACCATCCGGCGTCGCCCTTCAACGCCTTCTCAAGCCATCTGTCAAACCGTCACCAGAGTCAGACTCCATTTTCGTGCCGACTCCCCCTGACGAAGTCGGATCCGACTCCAGAGCCTTAGCAGATGGCGCAAGAATCCTGGAAGACGCCCCAAGCAGGCGATCGAGCGGCCGGGACTTGAAACCCGTCCGGGGACTCGGCGACCATTGCAAAGACTCGATTACTCGGCCGGGGACTCGCCCGGTCGGCCGGGGACTTCTTCAACCCGACAAGCTGCTGCGGACTCCAACCGCCGCCTCCCAGCCCAGCCGCCCTCGTCCAAGTAGCAATCTGGCGATCGAAGAAATAGCAGCACCCTCATGGGCCCAGCCCATCCTGAACTTCTTAGTAAGCGGAGAGCTACCAGCCATGAAACCTTGGCTCGGCAAGTGCAGCGCCGGCGGCAGCCTACTATAGTCAATAGAGAGCTGGTTAGTCGCAGCATCACGGTGTCTACCAGTAGCTGCGTCGAATCGAGCAAGGCCAAGCAATCATGAAGACATCCATCGAGTGCGTCGGGCCATCATGCAGCCTCAAGAGCACTTTCGTCGCCAAAGCCTTCCGACCACGGTTTCTTCGGGCCAACTGCCTAGAAGAGGCCAAGGAATTAGTTCAAAAATGCAAGGGGTGCGGTGTTCCGCTCCAAGCAGCTTCGGATGGCCCGGCGCTCAAGACTATCCCCATCGCTGGCCCTTTGCTGTTTGGGGCACTGGACATGGTGGGACCATTCAAGGCGGCGCGAGGTGGCCTAACTCACTTACTTGTCGCGGAGGCCAAGTTCACCAAGTGGATAGAAGCAAAACCCATCAAGAAGTTGAATGGTCCTCGGCGGTGACTTTCATCGCCGACATCACGATTGATGCGGCGTACCACACAACATCATCACCGACAACGGCACAAATTTACGCCAAGGCGCCACAGCCCGTTCTGCGCGACGAGGGCATTCAGCGGACTTAGCATCCGTTGCCCATCCATGATCAAGCGGCCAGGTGGAAGCGAGCGAACGGCCTCATCTGTCGGCATCAAGCCTCGATTGGTCGAACCACTTTGGAAGCGTTCGGCGGCTGCTTGAGGAGTTGCCGACCGACCTCTGGAGTCTGCGTCACGACTCAAACAAGTCAGCGGCTTCACACCCTTCTTCCTCGTCTCACGGTGCGAAGCCGTCATCCCAACGGATATAGAGTTCGACTCCAGCGAGTCACCATGTACACCGAGGAGAAGCGGAAGAAGCATGTCAAGGCGGCGTCGATCTGCTGGAAGAGGACCAGCTATTGGCACTCAGCCCGGTCCGGCATCTACCGGCGAGCTGCGCCGCTACTACAACAAGAAGGTCAAGCCAAGATCATTCCTAGAGGCGACCTTGTGCTCGGCTGATCCAGCGAACAGCCGGCCAGCACAAGCTTCTCGGCGCCAGGAAGGCCCATTCATCATCGATAAAGTCTTTGAGCAGCGACTCCTACTACGATCGGCGCTCGAAGCCCGAAAACGCAAGAAGGGCGACTCCGGCAAGGAGGCGGGCGGCCATGGAATCTGAATCTCCTCCGAAGATTTTCTGATTGATGCAGTATGTACCACGCTACCCTTTTGTGTTTGAAATACCAAGACTCCGGGCCCCGAGGCGAGCTCGAGGACTGCCCTCTTTGTTATCTGTATGATAAAATTATGCCTTTGAGTATGTTACCCTTTGATTATGCTGTTTGGCACGGGCTCGACTAGTCGGCCGGGGACTCGCCGCCTTGAGCTATGAAGTGCTTCTGAAGTCGGACAAGTGGCGTCACGGTGCCTAAAACCGTCTCTGTCGAGAAGACGCAGCTTGCAGAGTGACTGTTTGGTGGGCAGGAGTAAGGTAGGCGGCGCCCACGAAAAAATGGCTAAGGACCCAAAGCATAAACATAGTTTAAATCGGCTTCGACCCGTTTAGTGAAACCGACTCTTAAGAAGTCGACTTGCGTTTCTACCCAACTTGCTTAAACAACTCTAAAAAATGGCCAAGTACTTGCCTTCTCAAAGTAGCCAAGCACTTGACCTGGGCAACAATTCACAGCGGTTGCCCGACGGGCAAGGCGGCATCTAAGGAAGGCGGCAAAGGAAAAAAGCCACAAGAGCAATAAGCAAGGAAACATAAAATTAGAATAATATTTACACAAACTTAGGCCCTTGGCGGATCTTGAAAGAGGTTGAGAATACACCCAGCGGGTGGAATTGTGCAAATTAACAAAGTTCTTTCAAAAGACTAGCAAGCAGATAAAAAATAAAAGGCAAGGCAGCGCCTAAGAAGCAGCGGATGGGGTTGGAAGGCGGAGGCGGCGGCGTCGAGCGCCGAGGCGGCTGGCTGAACGGTCTCGGCTTGATCGTCTCTGGCAGCAGCTGGCCCAGATGGGCGCGGCTCGTTGCTGGAGGCGCGGTTGAGCTGAGGCTGGTCGCCCGCTCCATCTTCTGGCGCCTCCATGCCGTCTCCGTCCTCCACCTCGTCCTCATCCTCGGCGCTGGAGTCGATCACCTCCGCTGAGTCCTCGCCGTAGTCCGGGTTCATCCCGAACCACTCCGACGGTGCTTCCCCACCGTCTTCAGCCCGCTCAGGGACGAAGACACTGGTGTCCGTGTAGTCGGCGATCGCCGCCACACGCTCGACGAGGGCGTCCTCCGCGGCCAGCAGCTCCGCCTGGGCTTCTGACCGGAACGCTGCCAGCCGGTCCAGGTCGAGCCCTGGATACCACGCCTTGACGAACTCCAGGGCTCGGCGAGCTCCAGCCCGAGCCGCGGAGCCTTTCCAAGCCTCAAGGCGGCTAGCGCGACCTCCGGCCGGTCGGTGATCTGGCTGGAGTCGCCGAGAACCGCATGTCTGCCCGCAGGCAGCAATCGCTGGCACCGAAACCGCAGCTGAGACGGCACGGCATCCGATGTGCGACGCGAACGAGCCTCAATGCTCGGGAGGTGCTGTCAAGGTCCGGGGTGTTGGCTGCGATCTCGGCGCCACTCGCCCTCCGGCGCCTCGCGCTCGGCCTCGATGGCCTGATTGGCACCCTGCGTATGACCGGGAAGAAATCGCCAAGAAGAAGAAAAAGCAAGTCGGAAAAAACGGGGCGGCAACCCATAGTCGGCAACCCAAAAGAAAAGTAAAGCAAACTTACCATCGGCGATATCTTGATTTCATGGAAGCGGTCAGCTCGCTTCCACAGCCGGTCCAGGCTGGCGCTTCGCTCTCAAATTCGGCGGAGGCGGCCTCTTTCTTCTCCGCCTCAGCCTGCGCCGCCTTGAGCAGCTCCCTCGCTCGCCGGTGCGTAGCCAAGCAGGTCGCTCTGCGGCGAGCTTGCCGCCTCCTCCTCTTTGGCGCGCAAAGCTGTCTCGGCCGTACCCAGCTGCCCCCGCAGAGCAGCATTGGACTCTGAAGAATAAAAAGAAGAAGGACACGAAGTCATCCGTTAAGAAGGTCGCCAGGAAGATCCGGCCCGACTGCGCAGCAGTCAGCCCGAATCTTGGGGACTACAGCCCCGTAGTCGCCAGTGCGCGCCCAGAAGAAAACTCACCTCGGCTCGCCAGTCGCAGCCCGCTTGTTCAGTTCTTCAACGTTGCGGTTGAAGGCGGTAGCGCGGAGGTTGTGATACTCCTGTAACAAGAATTCCAGACGTAGGTAAAAAACTTGGAAGTAAGCAAATAAAGTTCGGGCGCTGCTCGGCGGCTCGCCCAAACTCGAGACTACACCAGTGGAGTGGGCACGCCCCACGAGAAGAGCAAGAGAAAATTCGGAAATGAAACATACCCGCACGGCGGATCGCGATGCCAGGTGCGCCTTGGAAAGATTACGAGGCGTCGCCTTCGCCCGCAGCAACGCTTGGCGTCGAGGCGCCAGTGTTCAGCGGGCCGTGCCGCCTCGCACCCACCCGACGGGCGCGGGCGCTTATCGCCTTAAGCGTCGAGGATAGCGAGCTGGCGGCGCCGGGTCTCAAGGGCGCGGCGCCGAGGTCGCCTTCTCAAAACGGCACACCATACCGGCGGCGACTTGAAAAAAGCAACTGCTTGCGACGACCTCGTCGTCGGCCGGCCGGCTTTATGCAGGTCAGCCGGCTGTTTGCCTCGCGTGATCTCGGACTGCGGCGGAGGCGGCGGAGGTGGCGGCCGCGCCGGCGAAAGACCTCGCCGCCTTCCTCCTCCTGCGACGGGGACCTCACCACCGACTCCCTCAACTGCCCGTGAACTCGGCGGTGGTGGCGCTGAGCTCAGCGGTGGACGAGCAGCGCCGCTCGAAAAGCGCACGGCCTCCTCGGCTCGCCTTTTTTGCAGCAGCAGCAGCTTGACCGCCTTCTCGGCCTCCGCCTTCTCCCGGCGGCCCTCCTCCTCGTCGCGCTTCTCCTGCGCATTCCACTCTGTTGCCTCCGGAGGGCAGCGCGAGGGTCAACCCGCCCGACTATTGGCGGGCGTCTCCGCCGACCCCATGACGGAGGCGTGGCGACCCTCTCCAAGTTGAGGGAGCCACGATGAGAAAAAGGACATGAGAAGACTGTGCAAGACAGACGAGAAGAAAACAAGACAGAATAAAAAATACTTACGCGGAGACCAGTGGTGGTTTCTTCACCTCCTTGCAGGCGGTTAGCCTTCGCGATCGCTTCTTCGTTGAGTCATGGCCGCTCCCTGAATTTCTTGGCCTGCGCTTAGCTGATCGGCCCGCCCAGCGCCTCTTCGCGCCTACCTCGACCCCAAGGCGGAGGAGTCTCGCGCGGATGGCGGCTTTCTCTTGGCGGCGGCGACTTCCTTCTCGATGTCATCATCGGGCGATCGGCAAAGGTGGCGAAGGCTGAAGTCGTCGGCCCTCCCCTCCCTCGGCGTCGGCCTCCATCGCCGCCACACCCAAGTCGGGTCGGCGTCGCTCTCCGCCCGGACGGGGCGATTCACGAGCCGCCTCTTGGGCGCCGGCAAGGCGGCATGAGAGGATTCTGAGTCGGAAAAACCAAGGAAAATTAGAGCCGGATCCGGCTGAAGAAGAAGCGAGAAGCAAGAGCGACTTACCAATGGCGGGGATTGGCGCGAGTATGGCTCCTTGCCGAACTGCCATTCCTCCGTGAGGCCGCAGTTCGCCAAGAAGTTCACCGTGTCCACCACCTCCGCATGGGGCTTGTCCTTGGAGCACAGACGGCTGGGGTCCCGGCCTTGAAGAGGGAGAACTCGGCGCGCCACGAAGGCGGCCAGCAAGTCTACCCCTCGGGCCCTCACCGTGTGTCATCCTGTGAGTCATGGCGAGCGGCGGTGCTGCGGGAGTCGGCGTCCGGGCCCTATAGGACCAGCTGGTGGGTCGGGTTCGCCAGCTCGCCGCCCGTAAGGCGACAAGTTGACCCATCGCCGAGGCGATATTCTTGATGTAGAAGTATGAGCGCTGCCACATCTTCACCGACTTGATGAGGGGATGGCAGGAAAGGGTTCTCGGGCACGGCCTCCTCTTGGCGATGAGCGTGCGCCTGAGCTGGCACGCGGCGTGGGTCGAGCCGCTTGGAAGAATTCCCCAACAGCTCGATGGTGGGGAGAACTCGAGAAAACCTTCGCATAAGGATGCGAAGGCGGTAACAGCACCACCGTGTTGGGGGTGGTGGATGCTGGCCGAGCCCAAGAACTCAAAACGCCTGGAAAAGCCGCTCGCCGGCAGCCCTAACCAGCATGAGGTGCGGCGGAAAATCACCCGCTCGCCCTCCTCCGCGCCAGCGTGATTCGCCCAGCATGGCGCTGGCCCCCATACTAGGTGGCTGCGGGGATGCGGCGCGTTTGACGAAGGAATTCGATGATGTTGTCGTCGATGATGGAGCCGTCCCACACGCCAGAGCGCGCGGTGGGAGGCGCGGCGGCGGATGAGGAGCTCATCTCCGCGGCGAGGAAGAAAACGAGGCTCGGCGCGGTGGAGCGAGGAAGAAAACGAGGCTCGGCGCGGTGGAGCGAGGAAGAAGACGAGGCAGGGAGCAGGGATGGGAGAGTGCGCGTGCGTCACCGCCCCCTCCCTCCCCCCGCCTACTTATAGGCGCCTAGGCTGCGAAGCCGAGGGGGCGGGCGTGGGATTAACTGCGCCCACATCCCCAAGCCCCCATGATTAAACCCACGACATTACTGCGCGCAGTAACGGCGTGGGGAGCCCAACCGCCCGCACGACCGCAGCGGATCCGCTGTGTGCCGGGGCACGGTAGTGGCGGGCCCCGCCTGACGGGCCTGTCTTGTCACGCTGCGGCTGGCAGCATCGCCTGCCGCGGCGTCACGTGGCGGAGCCCGCAGCGGGCGGCTGCCGGGAAGCTTATCAGGAACGCCGCCCGGATCCCGCTGCGACCTTCGAAACCTTTGAAGAGCAAGACGGCCCCCTGCAAGGCCGACTCCAGCTAGTCGGCTCAAGATGGAGATGGCGGGCCGAGTCCAGATTCTTCTACCAAAGGGATGAAGCTGTCGAGGATCCTCGATAGGCTGCCCTCGGCGCCTCACCAGCTTCGGGGACTACTGTCGGAGTAATGGGCCACGGGTAGGCGGACCCGAGCCCCGAACCTTCAAAACATTGGGGCGGTGCGCCCTCAAGACCCCAAGACAAAGAGCCGCCTTGAGAGTCGGCAACAGAGTCGCCGATCGCCTCTAGGCCGAGTCCCAGACGGCCTCGGGGCCGAGACTCGAGCCGGCCGACCTCCAGCCGAGGCCGGCTCATGGAGTCGGCCCGCGACCCCAACCACCTCCCGCTGAGCGACTCGAGCGGGATGGGATAAAGCGCCTCGCGGCCCATCCCTGCCCGCCCATAAAGGGCAGGTATGGCCTCGATCGCCGCATCGACGGAGATCACCATCCGGCGCGCAACTTGTTGCCACGCTGCCTCGACATCAACCCGTGGGCGATCCTCGTACCCACGATGGCCTGTCTGCATGCGACCCGAGCGGCAGGACCCGCTTTGTCGGAGAACCAAGACGGCGAGAGCACCCCAAAGACGGACCCGATGGAGTCGGCCTCCGGAGTCGGCCGCCTCTCCGCGGGCTCCGCGCCATTAACTGAGACAAGGCGGGGAATGGCAGCGGTGATCGCCCGCCAGGTGGCGGCACTGTTGCCATGACCCCATGACCAAGCTTCGCGTCAATAGAAGCACTACGATGAATCTGCAGCCCGCAAGACCTGCCAGCGGCGGACAAGGGCTGTCGGCCCATATGCAAGGGCCGTCGGCAGGGCCCACTAGTCGGCGGGCCCCGTAAGTCGGCGGAGAAGACAGCGACTTAGAGGCAGCGGCTTGGACCCGCACCCAAATGATTACCGTTGTACCCGGGGTAGGCCTATATAAACCCCCGGCACCCATGCAAAGGGTTGGAAGCTAGTAGTTTTAGACACACGATAGAGGAGAGAAGAGCTAGCCGTGCCCTTCTCCTTCGCCACCCCTAACAGCTCAAGGAGCATCTTGTACTCACTTTGCCATAGTGATCATGCGGAGACCCCGCAGAGCAGCAGAGGGGTGTTATCTCCTCGGAGAGCCCCGAAGCTGGGTAAGATTCGCCGTGCATGTCTTCGCCTTATCCAGTTTCAGCACCGCGACGTTCTACTCGCCCCTCCATGATAAGCCATCCTTTGGCATATGTCGCACCCAACCCCGACAGCCTACCTCCGGGCGTTGCACTTCCTGCGCGACATGGGAAGGGCCTTGCCTCGCCCTCCAGCAGCCCCCTCAGCTGCTCCCCGGGCGGGAGGGATGCTGCTGTGCCGGGGTCGTCGACCGACGCCATGACCTGATTCAGTTGCAGCCCATGGTTAGCGTAAGCCTGCTCCTGAGAGATTAGTGGTACCCTGTAGTTGTCGTTGCGGGCGCGATCGTCGCGGTTCTCCGTTGGTTCCTGGAAGGCTTCAACTTCTAGTGTCCCTTCTTCCCAATCCTCTACGAGGAACGTGCCAGGGTCGTCCTCTGGCGCGTAATCCTGGTCCATCATGCGGGGCACGTAGGCTTCCGGGGCCGTTACCCCGAACACCTCGCCGTAGTGCCCCACACTCCATGTTGCTCGGCCCAGCGTAGCGTCCCGAGGATGGTAGAGCGGCATCCCACTGGGCCCATGGGAGGCGATGCTTGTGCCCATGCTTGTCGTGTGCGGCACGGGGACAATGGAGCCCCCAGCGCCACCGGCCGTGCTGGCGTTGAAGAAACCCCCAGGCATACCTGAGGGCGCGTGGCTGTGGCGTGGCCCGCCGTGAGACCCTGGCGTGGCCTGAGGAGGAAGCTGATAGCAGAAGGGCGGTGCTCCCAATGCCGCCGCATCCAGTAGTTCGGGGACGCGCTCCAGCAGTGCATCCTGGCCGCTCTCCATCAGCCGGCACCTCAGCAGCTCTCGCGCCACCGTGAGTGCTGCCCGCATGTTAGCCTGCTCCCGCCGTGTGTGTGGCGCCGTTGCTATGGCGTGGCTTGCGGCCCTTGCAGCGGCCCATGCTTGTCGTGGGGTGAGGGCGGACGACGTCCCGCTACGTCGGTTGCGCCTCGCTGCGTTGGGCGGCGCTCGGGCCCCTTGGAGCGCGGGGCTGAGGTCTTCCTGGGCATGTGGCGCCGCCCGGGCCGGCCAGGCTGCCCAGCATCCGGAGTCAGCCCTTGGGTTGCCGGACATCATGGCCGCGGAGCGTCGGCAAGTCGATTGGTCGAGAAGCTCCGGCGCACCCCTACCTGGCGCGCCAAATGTCGGATCTGGGGTTCCGGCAAAACCCTTAATGTTCGAACTCTGGGGTGTGCATGAAGTTCTTTCCCTCCTACCGATCTACGCCCTAGCTTGCTAAGATCTCGTGGATGAACTCGACGAACTCGCAACACAGAAAGACATGAGATTTATACTTGTTCGGGCCACCGTTGTGGTGTAATACCCTACTCCAGTGTGGTGGTGGTGGATTGCCTCTTGGGCTAATGATGAACAGTACAAGGGGAAGAACAGCCTCCTCAGGTTGAGGTGTTCTTGTGCTTGTCGAACTTGTGTGTGTGTGAGGACTCGATCAGCTCGATCCAAGATGCCTCTGAAAGAGCTCTCGATGAGTTGCCCCTTGCTGCGGTGGCTAGCTCTACTTATATAGGCCCTGGTCCTCTCCCCAAATATTGAGCGAGAAGGGAGCCAACAACGGCGGGCAATTTTGAAAGGGGACAGCTAGAACAAGCTATCCTGACAAAAGTGGTCTTCGCCTGCAAAAGGCTCTCTTGGTGACGCCATCTTGGGCTCCATGGTGACCTCCGTCTTGCCGTCCTGCTGGTCTTCGCTCTCGTTGCACCGATATGGAAACCTTCGCCTGATGCCTCGGTACTCCGCGCCTGCGCCTGCCTCCTTAGCACCAAAGAGGAAACAAGGACGCTGCGCGCGCTGGCGCCTGCCTGGCGCCCACTTGGTGTCGATCGTCATGGCTCACGTCACACGAGCCTCGCGAGGTTTGCCCCGCCTTGATATCTCCACTCTTTGCGAGCCTGCCTAGAGAGGCCGCTCCGGAGGAGGTCTTGAATCGTCCGCCCCGCGAGGCTTGGCCCCTCGCGAGGGTCTTGAATTCCTTGTTGATGAAGATGGGCTGTACGGCCCGCTAGCATAGCCACGCCGTGGGCCACAGGCAGGCAAGTCCGGGGACCCCCGTTCCCAGGACGCCGACATTCTTGGAGAAGAAAAATGATAACTTTGCTAAATAAATATTCTGTTTAAAGTGATGATTAATCATAACCAGAGAGGTGTTATGAGTTATGATGTGTATGCTTAGTGTGGATAAAGTTGACCCAGTTATTTTCCGATGCTATATGATGCATATATTCATGTTGCATTTCATGGCATGTTATGACACCGGTTATTTTCACTTTAAGTTGAACCTGATAATAACCCAACTTGAATATATTGTTAACGGGGTCATGGTGCCACTGAATCGAGTTTTCCTAGTGCAACCACATTTGCCTTTATGGGAAGGCCTTTATTCGGTCCATTGTCATACCTCTGGTCGGCGCCTCCAACGAGGGAAGGTTATGGGTGTGCGGTACCCTGGCCCGGTAAGCAGACATAACCTTGTGTGACTGTTGTTGATGTTATGGTACCTTCTCCCCGTTTGGGACCGTTTACGTTTTGCCACGACGGTGGCCGTTGGTGTCTTTGGTAGACACGGGGCCACCCAGGACTAGTCCAGTGGGGTTTGAGTCGGAGTGGCCGAGAGAGTGTCATGGCAATGGAGGGGTTTCGTCAGAATGCCGTTGGTCCACCCGAATGGGAGTGCAAGGCCATGGGTTCCATGGTGTGGGTACAGTGCGCTACCTCTGCAGAGTGTATTAAATCTATCGATAGCCGAGTCCACGGTTACGAACATGCTCGAAAGTAGGTCACACCATGGGTCAAGGTATAATAAATCTCGCACACTAAGTTATGAAATTTGCACTGTTGATGATGGTGGGTAGACCATCTTGATGCTGGAGACCATGTATTGGTCATGGTCGTGATCGCTGGAAAGATCACCGTTTGAGACCAAGTGTTGGTCATGGTTGTGATCGCCGGAAAGATCACCGTTACAAGGTAACCCGTTCTAAGACCACGATGTTGGTCCGTTTGTGATCCGAGAGCGATCACCGTTGGTAAGTAAGTCCGAAGGGCTTATATCACTAGTGTATGATCACAGCATGTTGTGTATATTGTTGCATTATTTAACAATTCGTTAAATATCATGATATTGTTTGTCATTATGTTTATGCTTGTTGTGAGCTTGCAAGTACATTCAATGTACTGACCTGGCGTGTCATGCCAGATTTCAGGAATGTCTTGTTGGAAAGGAATGTTGTCCGAGTCTAGATCGTGTCCACATCGGTGTCCCTGTGCTATGGAGTTCTACTACGACGTTGTTCCGCTACCGCCTAGTTGTTATGATCGAGGCCCCTTTATGTTCACTAAATAATGTACATATTGTTCAGCCGCACCGTGTGTGCCGCTTGGCCTCACTACCTGTTGTAATATAAACTATGACCCGCTAGCATCAATAAAGCGGTTGCTTTCTGTACCAAGATGTTGTGTGTTTCCAGAAGACATGGTCTCTGGGCTAGCAATGCATGGTAAACTGGTTGCTCTGAGCCAGGGTGCCACAACGCTTTGTATCAGAGCCGCGCTGACTGTAGGCCACGCTAGACTACGACATGTTAATTGGATGTTAGGTACGAGTTTAAGTTGAGTGCCGGTAGCATTTGTAGCAGGTTGTTGCATTATATGCACTCATTTTATTTATATGCTAACTTGCTAATGGTTGTGAGTGTAGATGGCTCCAGTGCCGTATCCGTGCCAGCTGCAGCTGATCTCATACACGTCGCCGCATCTCCTTCATAACGTGTGTCGGCTGTACCCCCTCGGTGACGACCCAGTCTATCGTGTGTACCGGGAGCGTCTAGCAGACTCAGTGTATGAGTATCACGCGGTGGTTACTCTGCGCACCAGTTTTGATTCCAGCACTTACACTCGTACTTCCCAGAGCGGTTTTGCTTCAACCGCTTCTCGGGCTGTCCAGTTTGCTGCATTCGAGGTCCTTGTCGAGCTTCGATATAACGAGGTCCGAATGCAGAACCACCCAGGTTTCAACTACTATCCCTCTCTGCACGACAATGGTCGTGTCCGTTTCCCTATCATTGATCAGGAGTGTGATAGTGTTGCTAGCCATCTTTCTCGTTATATCACTGCTAGCTACCTTATGATCCATGAGCTGGCTCGAGAGCTGACTCGTGCTCGTACTGCTTTAGCCACTAGTAGATCTTTCACCACTCCATCCTCTACGGGATTTACTCCCTATATTCCACCTAGTTCTAGTTCACCCATTTCACTGGTTACTCCTCCGAGTAGCTCGGGCACCTCAACCGTGAATCCTCTCAGTGCTCCTGCTGAGTGGGTTTCACTTCTCACTACTCCCGTAGCTCCGATGCTTCACCCCACACCTGCCCCGGAGGGAGAGCCCTTGAGGCAGTGTTCTCGTGTTCCCTTTAACCCGGAGGTTTCCGTTAATGTCGTCAGTTCAGGATCCGAGTCCACTTCAGGAGAGGACCCCGCAGCACCAGCAGAGCAGTAGAGCTTCTGAGTATCCACATTCGTCTGGATGATGTACGGATGTAGTCGTACGAGTTATGATGTTTCATTTCCTGGATGAGAGTAGATGAACCTGGCATGTTGTTTACCTTTCATGTATGAGTCTATGTATAATTATGTTGGAACTCTATCTTATTCGCCGTATTTTCTTCATTATTTTGGTTTCTCTCAGGCTTTGTTGTTGGCTTTTCTCCAATTTATTTTTGGATGTTTCGCATCTCGGTTGCGTTGTCTTGGGAAAAATCCAGAATAGGATGTCGCGGGGAGGTAGCAGTAGCGACGCTCATGAGGATGCTCCTGTTCGTCGTTCCGCACGACAGGCAGGACACTCCTCCGAGCCGTACGTTCCACCACCGCCTCCACCGCCAAATCCGCGCTCCACCGAGAAAATTCTGCGTATGTTTGAGGAAAGGAGGAATAATGATCTGATTGAAATATTAAGAAGTGTGCAAGCTATGGTTGGACAGAATGGAAATCAGAACGGTCATCACTCAAAGCTGTCAGGTTATTGATCCCTTGGATGGAGACGATTGGTTGCGAACCATTGAGAGGAAGTTCGAAATTGCTCGTACTGAAGAAGATGATAAAGTTCCATTTGCAACTCATTATCTTGAAGGCGCTGCTGCCATATGGTGGGAAAATGCAAAAGCCATGTGGCCTGCTGATGAAGAAATCACCTGGGCAAAATTCAAGGATCAGTTCCGGAAATATCATAAACCTACTAGAATTATGAAGGCTAAGCAGCGGGAATTTCTCGTGCTCCTCCAAGGAAATCAGTCTGTGGGTGAATATTTGCAAAAAATTCAATCATCTGGCCCGTTACTCCCTTTATGACGTGGCCACCGAAGAAAGAAAGATTGACAGGTTTCTTGGGGGATTAAACCCGTAACTCCGATGTACCCTCAGTATGCTTGATTTCCCAGATTTCCAAACTCTGGTGAACAAGGCTTTCATTGCTGAAAGGGAGCTCAAGCTCATATCGGATAACCGGCCTGCTAATAATGATCACAAACGCAAGTTTGAGCCAAGGAAGGATGGACAACCTGTGCAAAAGGCTCGTACCTGGAAGCATACTCCGGTGGAGTACAAGCCCAATTTGCAGCAGAATGTTAATAAGACCACCACACAAGTCAAGAATGTCGTGACCAACCCGGTGCGAGAAGAGTGCCAGCGCAACAATTCTTGCTTCAGTTGTGGGCAAACCGGACATTATGCCAGACAGTGTCCCAAGAACAGCAAGGCAAACGCCATATTCAGGCCACAAGCCAACTTTATGGAGTCATGCCCTACCCAGGAAAACATCACTGGACACGTTCATCATTGTCGGCGTCCTGGGAACGGGGGTCCCCAGACTTGCCTGCCTGCGGCCCACGACGTGACTAAGCTAGCGGACCGTACATCCCATCTTCATCAACAAGACAATCAAGACCTTCGCGAGGGGCTAAGCCTCGCGAGGCGGATGACACAAGACCTCCTCATGAGCGGCCTAGCCAGGCAGGCTCACGAGGAGCGGAGTTATCAAGGCGGGGCAAACCTCACGAGGCTCTCGTGATGTGAGCCATGACGATCGACACCAGGCACGCGCCAGGCGGGCGCCAGGGCGCGCAGCGTCCTTGTTTCCTCTTTGGTGCTAAGGAGGCACGCACAGGCGCGGAGTACCGAGGCATCTGGCAAAGATTTCCATATCAGTGCAACAAGACCAAGACTAGCTGTACGGCAAGGTGGAGGTCACCATGGAGCCCAAGACGGCGTCATCACCAGAGCCTTTAGCAGGCGAAGACCGCTTTTGTCAGGATAGCTTGTACTAGTTGTTCCCTTTCAAATTTCCCGCCGTTGTTGGTTCCCTTCCCGCTCAATATTTGGGGAGAGGACCAGGGCCTATATAAGTAGAGCCAGCCACCACAGTAGAGGCAACTCGTCTAGAATGCATCGTATCTAGACCCACACAAGTTCACCAAGCACAAGAACACCTCAAGCTCAGGAGGCTATTCTTCTTCACGTGCCGCTCGAGCGGCTCAGTCTCAACAAGCCCTTCTCAGGAGTTGGTCGCGGTGCCGCCCACTCTCTGGGGCAGATCTGTCTCCCAGTCACCTTCGGCACACGTGACAACTACCGCACCGAGCTGGTCGACTTCGATGTCGCCCGCATCGGTCTCCCGTACAACGCCATTCTCGGGTACCCAGCTCTCGCCCAATTCATGGCGGCGACTCACTCGGCCTACAATCTCATGAAGATGCCTGGGAGCAAAGGCATCCTCACTATCAAGGGGGACACCAAGGAGGCTGTGAAGGCACTTAAGCTCACCTTCAAGACCATAGCGGCGGCGCAGCCCACCGGCGCTGGTGCCCCCGAAGCCGAAGAGGCCACGCCTACCAAGAAGAAGCAGTTGTTCGCTCAAGACAAGGCAAAAACCAAGCAGGTGCCGGTCGATGAGGACGGGTCCTCAGGGGCCACCTTCACCATAGGCGTCGGCCTTGATTCCGTCCAAGAAGAGGCGTTGGTGAAATTCTTGTGCGCAAACAAGGATATATTCGCATGGGAGCCCGATCAGCTGGTGGGGGTTCCGAGAGAGGTGATTCAGCATCACCTAAAGGTCTGCCCCAACATGCGCCCTGTCAAGCAACGAGCAAGGCGGTAATCCATGGAGAAGCAAGCCTTCATCATCCAGGAGACCCGCAAGCTGGAGGCGGCGGGTGCCATTCACGAGTGTCAGGACCCCGATTCCAAGTCACATCGACCTAGCTGGTAACACCTCATATCACTTTGCGGCCTCACGCACGGTATTCCCACGGGTGTCGCTTTACCATGGCCCGGACCGCTTATGCGCTTTTGGCTCACGATATGATAGTGTCGCTAGCATCCACATGACAAAGAACCCGGCCGACATGGCTAGTCGTGAACCCAAAGCGCACTAACCTATGGGGACAGCATACATGAAACACTTCGAGCATGTCGGTCATCAACGATGAACTGGGCTGTAGCACTGGCTAACAGACTCCGTATCCCGGCTGTAGCAGCTAGGCAGGACTCCAAGTATCACCGCTGCGACATTTCAAGGGATGTATATAGGAACGAAATGAATCACATGCCGCCAATCAAGTGTCCAAGCAGAGTGTTGGTTAGCAGACTCGTGAACCGGTCAGTAGCGGACTACTATCGCCGTAAGCACAAGACTTACATTTCCCATATGAGAGGCTGCCAAGGATAAACAACTAGATTGTCGGATCCCACTCATACCAAGCATTTCAATCATACACGCAATATGCCCGATATGAGTAAATACAACAAGGCATCACAACAAAACTCTACAACTCAAGTACTTTATTTAAGAGGCCCGAGGAGCCATACATAACATATTCATACAGGTAGGGGTCACATGACCCAACACTCAAGTCATACAATCATACAAGCACAAGCGAAGCAAAGTAGTCTGAGTACGACTCTAGAAAGAAAGAAAGCTTGTTGGAGCCTTTCTATCTACAACGGCCCTTCACAAGTCTTAGATCGCCACCGGGTGGCTAGCTTACTCGTCAAGTCAACATCTACATAGAACTCCGGAGGGGTAGTATAGTCCTCTCAAAATATTGATTACAAACATGAGTACAAAAGTACTCAGCAAGTCTTACCACGTAATCCTATCATACATGCACATTCTCAAGGAAGGTAGTGGAGTTAAATGCAGCAAGCCAGCTTTGACTCTTGGCTAAGCTATCCCACGTGACACACTTTGTAAAGCATTTTGTCGCACACGCAGTCCACTATCCACCATCACAATACTCCACTGTGGATCCTCTCTCGTCATCCCCGAGAGGGCCATCCACTATACTCACACTTATCTTGAGGCTTTTAGTAGTATCCATTTACTTGTCTATGAACCGATATAGGTAACCCGAAGTCCTTCTCCGTGGACACGGCTATTCAATAGATCATATTTAAACCCCGCAGGGTATACTTCTTCACACACGCTCACCACTTATCGTCGCATACACGACATGTACTGCAACCTTCAAGCGGAAGCCCAACGTGGGTGTCGGCCACAGCCTACCTAAACACTCAAGTCCCTAGTCCAGTTTATCGCCTATTCGGTTCCATCCGCAGGAGTCCGCCGAGGTTTCCCATACAGCCCCGAACGATGTGTGCGGGGTTCCCGAGATACCAAACGGGCACTCGCACACCAACCACGGTGCCTACCGCAACACAACCCACCCCTAAGGTCAGCGTTGCGTGCCCCCCCAGATGCTACAAACACCGTAAACTACTTGCAACTCCCTGACTATGAACAGGGGTGGTTAAGAAGTTTAGAGGGTCAATTAAGGATCCCAATGTGTGGTAGTAGCTGGTTCATGGATCACAAACACAGATCTCAGCCTAAGTTCGGCTTCAATGAAACAACCCACCATGTACTCCTACATGGCCTCTCATCGATACCTTTACCAAATCGTGTTCAACACTTACACTCTCGAACCAACACAACCTTTCACTCCAGCTCATCACCCCGATGAGCCGACCGACACAACTCTAAGCATAGCAAGCATAGCATGGTAGGAATCACAAACATGGCTCAAACAACTCCTACACATACTAGTGGGTTTCATCTAGTTATCGTGGCAATGACAGTCATGCAAAGGAAGTGGGTTCAACTACCGCAGCACACAACAGTTGAATCGCGTTGTCTTAATGCAGAAATGAGAGCGTAAGCGAGAACATGGGTTTGTATCGAATGTTCAATGAATTGCTTGCCCGATGGAACTGGGTAGAGAACTGCCTTCGATGGGTTATCGAGGTTATCTTCGGGCAGAACCTATCATGAAAACACACCAAAATAAACATACAACCAATATGCAACAATATGATGCATGCTATGACATGGCAAGATGAATGTGTGTTGGTCTAATGCAAATTGAGGGATAGGATGATCTCATTTGAACCAAAGGTTCAAATGATAGACCATGTGAGTTAGTCCTAATGGTGCAAAATCTTAATCTGGTTGATCAGCATAGTTAACTTGTTTTAACATGCATGAAACCTGTACCAATGGATAGAGTGTATTTTTCTGATAATTTTTCATATATAAATCTTTGCATTTGGAGTTATAGAATAAAAGTTATAAGCATTTGAAATTTGAATTATATTCTGATTTTAGTATATAAAAATAATTCCAGAATTAGAATTAATGCGCCACGGATGAGGTCAAGATGACGTCAGGGGTCAACGGGGTCGCCCAGGTCAAACTGACCAGTGGGACCCGCATGTCGTTAGATTAACTAATTAGTTTTAATTAAAACTAATCCTAATTAGATTAGCTGGAGGGGTCCACTGCCATCGACCCGTGAGGGTCAACAGGCCCACGGTGAGGTCAACTCACCGGCGCTCAGCCGCCCGGCCGAGGCAGACGCAAGTGAGCAAGTGCATTTGCACTTTCCGGCTCCAAATGGAGCGCGGGAGCATCTACAGTAGCTAGAGGTGAGCCGCGGGTTTTGGTGGGGTCGGTTGGGTGGGGTGGCGGAGGGGCGCCGCGACGAGTCGGGCGGCGACGAGGCTCGGCCACCGACGGGTTAGGGGTTAGCGGCTCGGCGAGGCACGGGAGTGCGTGGTTAGACTCATTGGAGAGTGGTGAGTGCGATGGGCATAGTGGAGTGACTAAAAGGTGACCGGAGGCTCGCCGGCTGACGAGCGCCAAGGGCGGTGGGTTCAGCGATCGTCGGGTGCTCGCTGTGGTGCAAGAAGGAGAGAACGGAGAGGATAGGGGGGTAGCTAGGTTCGAGTGAACCTGCAGGAAGCTTGCCGGGTCGGGGGACGGATCGGGCGGCGACGATGGGGATCTCCGCGCCTTGGACTCGGCCGAGGTCGGAGTAGTGGCCTCGGGGTCTTGGAGCGAGGGGATTAGCTGGCTAGGGGTAACGGGTGCGCGGAGCGGCGACATGGCGGTGAGGTGCGTGGACGGCGGGGAGCACGGCGGCGACGGTGGCGTGTCGGCGGTGGCGTCGGCCAGGTCGAGAGCGAGCGAGAGAGAGAGGCAGGGGGAAGAATGGGGTGTCTGGGGGGTTCGGGGGACGACGCGTGGGTCGTCCCGGGTCGGCGAGGCGGCGAGGACGAAGCAGGGCGGCGGCCAGGTGCGTGGCGCGCTCAAGCTCGCTGCCGGGTAAGATTACTCGCTCAAGTTGAGCCAAGCAGCTACCATGCTGCCGCTTGGCTGGGCAGCGGGTGGGCCGAGTCAAGCTGTAAGGGTTTTTTTTTTATCTTTTTCTATTTTCTGTAATCTGTTTAGGGTTTTTAAAATACCAAAACACTTTCAAAATTTACCAAAATGTTCCTGGTCACTAGTTGAATATTCCCAACATGAAACATTTTAGTTTAACATTTTTGAACACTTAAATATTTTTCATAATTTAAAATGCTCTTTCGTAAATTTGTGAATTAAAATTAGAACCCTTAGGTGACCTAGAAAATGTCCCACTTTCTTTGACATGGATCTTAAACCCAAACAAAGAGGATGAGCATTTTGAAGGGCATTTGATTCATTGAATTAAATTTTAGTAAACCCTAGTTATTTAAAAGGGGGGTGTTCGGGGTTTCGCCTTCCCCATTTCAAATTCAGATGAAATTTAAACATGATGCACACCCTAATGCATGGTCTATCCGGATGTGACAACTCACCCCACTCAAAAGAATCTCGTCCCGAGATTTAGAATCTGCTATAAAAAGGTGGGTACTCAAGTCGAAGACGATCCTCCCTTTCCCAAGTTGCTTCTTGCTCGGAATGGTTTGACCATTGAACCTTTAGAAACTTGATATTCGGACGCCGAGTGGTACGCTTCGGTTTGATCGAGGATACGGATGGGGTACTCTCGATAGGTGAGGTTATCTTGGAGATCAAGCGCTTGTGGTCCACTCCACGGATAGGATCCGAGAAGCAACGCCTGAGTTGGGAAACGTGGAAGACATCATGGACCTTGGAAAGATGCGGAGGTAGTTCCAATTGGTAGGCAACTTCCCTCGCTTGGCGAGAATGCTAAAAGGTCCAATGTAACGAGGAGCCAACTTGCCCTTGATATCAATCGATGGGTTCCTTTAAAGGAGAAACCCAAGGTAAGCCTTCGCCAATTTCATAAGCCATAGGCTTATGCTTGCGGTCATATTGGCTCTTCGACGAGATTGGGCTGTTTTCAAATTTCACGAACAACGCGAACCTGCTCCTCGCTTCCTCGAATCATATCCGCCAAAGAGTTGTCTCTCCCGGTTTCACCAGCTTAAGAGGCGTCACATTTTCGCCCATAAAGAACTTCAAAGGGCTTTGCCTGCATCGCTTGATAACTGTTGTTATAAGCTTAACTCGGCGAATGGAAGGCATTTCTCCCAATTCATGCCGAAAGAGATGACAGAAGCTCAAGCATATCCTCTAAGATTTGATTGACTCGCTCTACTTGACCACTTGATTGGGGATGGAAAGCGTGCTAAAGGAGAGACGAGTCCCATAGCGCTTTGGAAACTTTCCCAAAATCGAGAGGTGAAGAGACTCCACGGTCGGAGTTAATTTCAATGGAACACCATGAAGAGACACTATTCGGGAGATGTACAAATCAGCTAGCTGGCTAGCGGTTATACTCTCACTAACAGGTAGGAAATGGGCTACTTTGGAAAGACGATCAACAATGACGAAGATAGCGTTATTCCCTCTCTTGGTCCCGGGAAACCCGTAATGAAATCCATACCGATTTTATCCCATTTCCATTCAGGAATGTCCAAAGGTTGAAGGGTACCAGCAGGCGTTGATGCTCGCTTAACTCGACGACAAACGCCGCAGCTTAGCAATGTATTGAGCGATTTCTCTTCATCCTAGTCCACCAAAACCTCCGCGAGATCTTGATACATTTTAGTACTACCAGATGAATGGTGAGAGGAGAGTCATGAGCTTCCTTAAGGATCAATTGCAGAGCTGTTGTTTCTTGGGAACCACTAAGCGGTTTTCAAGAAGACAACACTGTTTCATCTACGGAGAAACATTTAGCAGCTCCGCTAGCAATGTTCTCCTTGATCCGAGATATCCTCTATCATACCGCTGAGCAGCTATGATTCGATCCGTGAGGTCAGGTTTCGCCACCGTGGTGGAAAGAAACTCGAGGAACAATGTGAAGATTAAGCTTACGAAACTCCTCGTGGAGAATTGGTTGACCTTGTTGTAACATCAAATTGTTACAAGAAGATTTGCGACTTAGTGCGCCACCATGACATTGGCCTTGCTCGGGTGTAAGATATTCCTAAGTCGAAATCTGTATCAATCTCGACCCAACGCCTTTGCCTGAGATTCAAACCGCTGGGTGAAGATATATTTCAGACTTTGGTGATCTGTAGATTTCGCAACGATTACCTGTAAGGTAATGTCGCCAGGTTTTGAGTGCATGAACCATCGCCGCAAGCTCTAGATCGTGTGTGGGATAGTTATCTCATGTGGACGAATCGCCGAGATGCGAGGCAATCACATGACGATCCTTGCATGAGTATGCAACCTAGTCCTTGTCGCGAGGCGCCGCAATAGATAATAAAGTCCTTAGAAAAATCTGGTGGAATAAGTACGGAGCAGATGTCAGCGCCTTTTCAGCCTCGAAGCTGATCTCGATCGTGGCGCCCACTCGAACTTCTTATCTTTCTTGAGGAGTTCGTTAGAGGTTTAGCAACTTTAGAGAAATTCTCGACGAAGCGGGCGCAATAGCTCGCTAAACCGAGAAAACTCCGAACTTGCTTGACCGATTCAGGTGGAGTCCAATCAAGGACGGCTTGAACTCGCCGATTGACAGCAATACCCTTACCAGAAATTACATGTCCTAGATAGGTCACTTCGCAACCAGAATTCACATTTAGAGAATTTGGCATAAAGGCGTGCTCTCAAGTTTCATCAATACTAGCCTTAGGTGTTCGCATGTTCTTCCTCATTCTTGAGTAGATGAGTATATCATCGAGATATACCACGACTAATTTATCCAAGTACTCCATGAAGATTGAGTTCATTAACCGAGAGAAGGTGGTCGGAGCATTGGTTAATCCGGGACATGACGGTGTACTCAGATTGGCCATAACGAGTGACAAAGGCCGCTTTGGGTATGTCCTCGTTTGATTTTGATTTGATGGTAGCCCAACCTCAAATCCATCTTGAGAAGATCGAGGATCCAGCGAGCTGATCATACAGTCGTTGATCCCGGGAGCGGATACTTGTTCTTGATAGTGACCAAATTGATGTGTCGGTAATCTACAACCATCCGATCCGCACCATCCTTCTTCTTGACGAAGAGGACGGGCAAGCCCATGGAGATGAACTAGGACGGATGAAACCCTTTTGCAAGGACTCATCGAGTTGTTTCTAAGTTCAGCTAGTTCTAGGGTGCCATCTTATAAGGTCTCCTAGAGATTGGGACGGTTCCGGAATAAGATCTATTACTAACTCGACATCCCCGCTGTGTGGAACACCGCAGTTCTTCCGAAAGACATCCGGAAATCACGGACTACCGGAATATCTTCAGATCCGGAAGAGGGTTGGCATTTATGAGTAAAGTCGGCGCTTAGACACTCGGGTTAAAACATCCACCGCTTTGCCCAAGGATGGGTAAGTTGAACGGTTCTAGTTGAACAATCAATCTTGGCATAATGGGCTGACATCCACCATACCCAAGATGATGTTTATGTCCGAGGACTTGAGAGCTATTAGAGATGCAAGGAAAACTAATCTGTCGACAAGAATTTCATTCCCATGACTTATTCTAGAGGTTTGCCATCTAGAACCAGGAGTTTGAATTTCCATGGAGGTAGGCATGTCGCAGAATGTGGTGTTGTGCAATCGAGCATAGCTCTAAATAAATGAATGAGATGCTCCAAGATCAAAGAACAAAGCGGATGGCAATTAACAAGAAGCGCATCGAGGACGACGTTGGGATCCTCATAGGTTTCTTCAGCAGAGACATAGTTGACATGGCCACGAGCGGTGGCAACGGCTTGGCATAGGGAACCTTTCTCGCTGGCTTGCCGCGACCAATGATTTTCCACTTGATTGGGGTTGTTTTGGGACACTCTCAATATAGTGGCCCGCCTCTCCACATTTGAAGCAAGTGATCACATTTGGCCGTAAATACATTAGCGCTGGACCTCCATATGTCTTGGGTGGAAAATACGGTTGGTTGGGGCGAGGCGCCAAGGATGGCCTCGGGTGTACCGGGTGGTAGAGCCAGATAGGAACCCAAACCCGGCTTCGGGAACCAGAGCCGGATGATGATCCGTAATCACGGATGTGCTTGCGTGAAGCCTCAAGTCGTTCCGCCCGCCTCGGCGCCGATAGCCTTATTGACTAGCTTCGAGAAAGAGGTGCATTCATGTAGACGGAGATCTCGGCGAACTCGTGGCTAAGTCCCTTACGGAACCTCGCCGCTTCTTAGCATCGGTAGAAACTTCTTCGAGCATAACGTGCTAACCTCCCGAATTCACGGTCAGAGGCATCCACGCTCAGCCGCCTTGGGTGAAACTGCAGAATTCTCACGCTTATGTCCATAAGTCCTTCGAATATGGTGCTCATGAAGGCGGCACTGAATTCATCCTGTTGTAACTTGTCCAGCCGGACGATAGCCTCATAGTTTTCCCACCGAGATCGGGTGGCCTTCCAGATGGTAGGCGGCAAAGGTAACTTTGTCACCTCGCATACATTGGCGAACGCAGCTTGTGATGGATATCATGGGAGCTAATCATCGGCGCCGAGTGGCTCGACGGAACATTTGAATTTTGGAGGATAAAGCTTGACGAAATCATTGAGTGAAACCCCATCGCTTCTTGGCTGGCGGGCTGTGTTTTGTTCAATGCGCCCAATAAGCGGTTGGTTTCAAGGCTTATTATGCTCGCTTCCAAAGATCACCTCAGCCAAAGATGGCGGTTGCGCAGATTCACATTTCGGCTGCATCGCCTCTCCCCGCCTCGAACAGCAGGAGAATTCGAGTGTTGACCATCCCGGGAGACAAAACAAAAGTTTAAACCAGGATGGCAGAATTTAACAAGGAAGTGCGGAAGGTAATGGACAGATGGAATGCAAAGATGTTCATCCGTATGACATGGTAATATAACTGCCATATATATATATACCAACGGTCATACACACCATTCATAGTTTAGTACAAGCCCGACGGAGTACAACTATAAGGAAAGGCGCTACATCTCATCGGAAGCATTCCAACTCCTATACATTATTTTCTACACTTCCGAATGATACACACTAAGTCGTATTCCACGAGTCACGCAGACGGTGGAAACACAACTAGTACCATACTAGGAATACTACTACTATCTCGTGCAGCTCCATAGTAGTCCTCATAGAAGTCACCACCTGCACTGAAGTGGAACATGGTCGTCTGGGAATGATAATCCTGTGGGGCCTGTGGACCATAAGGACTCGGATGTGGTCGTGGACCCACAAAGGGTGGCGTAAGAGGCCCACGAGGAGGAGTGATGCCTCCAACCTCACGCCACTCCATGAAGTCCGCAGACTCGCCCGCAGACAGGTACAAATCTCTCATGTCCATACATCCGCTTGCACGGCAGTGCAAACCTAGTCGAGTAGCCCAGCTGGTCGGAACGGGCATTATACAGCTCCATACGCAAGGCCCGGTTCTCACGGTCCTTGTCCTCCAAAGAACTCAAGAGTGGTACGGAGGAGTGAGTCCTCATGGGATGCATCACCGACAAGCCCTTGAGGTAGCCATGCGCCCTGTGAAGAGATGCCGCATATAGCGGAAGTCGTTGTTGCTCAGCAAAGCAGTCCTGCTCGAATGATAGTCATCATGGAATAGGCTGCATCTTGTACATATTCCGATAGTGATTCCGAGCCCATAAGAACAAAGTGAAGTGGCTCAAGAGTCGGGATAGGATGGATAAACCGACCGTGCATAGGTATTGGCTTTGATTGAAATCCTGAACTGCTCCTCGACGGTATATTCAGGATACCATCGATAACCAGCCTCAATCATCACCCTAACCAACATGGCCGTGTGACCGCACACATCGATGCAGCGAGTCAAAGCGAACCACTTGGTTCTCGGGAACGGTGGCCATCTGAAAGCACAGCCATAATGCAAAGGCATTAGAATTCTAGGAAAATCGGGCAGCATAACATCAGAAATGCTCAAATCAAATTTGAGACATTCAAAATCAGATTTGCAAAACCACTCAACAACATCATATCAAGGTTCTCGTTCAAGTAATAGCATACTAAAATTTAGTAATACCGAATCGAGGATGTAACCAACAATCCTACAAGGTACTACGGATAGTAACACGTGAACCTCGATAGAGAAAGATAGCCTAGTCCTAAACCCACGTTGAATGAGAAGAGGATGACTCAGATCGAGGGCATAAGGTAAAGGAGTAAAAGAGCCTTACGCTCCTCCCACAATCAATTCCCTACATATAACTAAAGCATTTCTAGACTCAACTTCACCAGTTTGGCTTAGCGGACCTACAGCAGCCCTCGCTCGATGCCAACGCTGTCAGACCCCGATTCCAAGTCACATCGACCTAGCTGGTAACACCTCATATCACTTTGCGGCCTCACGCACGGTATTCCCACGGTGTCGCCTTACCATGGCCCGGACCGCTTATGCCTTTTGGCTCACGATATGATAGTGTCGCTAGCATCCACATGACAAAGAACCCGGCCGACATGGCTAGTCGTGAACCCAAAGCGCACTAACCTATGGGGACAGGCATACATGAAACACTTCGAGCATGTCGGTCATCAACGATGAACTGGGCTGTAGCACTGGCTAACAGGACTCGTATCCCGGCTGTAGCAGGCTAGGCAGACTCCAAGTATCACCGCTGACATTTCTCAAGGGATGTATATAGGAACGAAATGAATCACATGCCGCCAACAAGTGTCCAAGCAGAGAGTCTTAGGGCTAGCGTGACTCGTGAACCGGCTGTAGCGGACTACTATCGCCGTAAGCACAAGACTTACATTTCCCATATGAGAGGCTGCCAAGGATAAACAACTAGATTGTCGGATCCCACTCATACCAAGCATTTCAATCATACACGCAATATGCCCGATATGAGTAAATACAACAAGGCATCACAACAAAACTCTACAACTCAAGTACTTTATTTAAGAGGCTCCGAGGAGCCATACATAACATATTCATACAGGTAGGGTCACATGACCCAACACTCAAGTCATACAATCATACAAGCACAAGCGAAGCAAAGTAGTCTGAGTACGACTCTAGAAAGAAAGAAAGCTTGTTGGAGCCTTTCTATCTACAACGGCCCTTCACAAGTCTTAGATCGCCACCGGGTGGCTAGCTTACTCGTCAAGTCAACATCTACATAGAATCCTTGAGGGGTAGTATAGTCCTCTCAAAATATTGATTACAAACATGAGTACAAAAGTACTCAGCAAGTCTTACCACGTAATCCTATCATACATGCACATTCTCAAGGAAGGTAGTGGAGTTAAATGCAGCAAGCCAGCTTTGACTCTTGGCTGCTATCCCACGTGACACACTTTGTAAAGCATTTTGTCGCACACAGTCCACTATCCACCATCACAATACTCCACCGTGGATCCTCTCTCGTCATCCCCGAGAGGGCCATCCACGATACTCACACTTATCTTGAGGCTTTTAGTAGTATCCATTTACTTGTCTATGAACTGATATAGGTAACCCGAAGTCCTTCTCCGTGGACACGGCTATTCAATAGATCATAATTAAACCCCGCAGGGTATACTTCTTCACACACGCTCACCACTTATCGCCGCTTATACGACATGTACTGCAACCTTCAAGCGGAAGCCCAACGGGTGTCGGCCACAGCCTACCTAAACACTCAAGTCCCTAGTCCAGTTTTATCGCCTATTCGGGTTCCATCCGCAGGAGTCCGCCGAGGTTTCCCATACAGCCCCGAACGATGTGCAGGGTTCCCGAGATACCAAACGGGCACTCGCACATCAACACGGTGCCTACCGCAACACAACCCACCCCTAAGGTCAGCGTTGCGCGCCCCAAAGATGCTACAAACACCGTAAACTACTTGCAACTCCCGGACTATGAACAGGGTGGTTAAGAAGTTTAGAGGGTCAATTAAGGATCCCAATGTGTGGTAGTAGCTGGTTCATGGATCACAAACACAGATCTCAGCTTCCTAAGTTCGGCTTCAATGAAACAACCCACCATGTACTCCTACATGGCCTCTCATCGATACCTTTACCAAATCGTGTTCAACACTTACACTCTCGAACCAACACAACCTTTCACTCCAGCTTCATCACCCCGATGAGCCGACTGACACAACTCTAAGCATAGCAAGCATAGCATGGTAGGAATCACAAACATGGCTCAAACAACTCCTACACATACTAGTGGGTTTCATCTAGTTATCGTGGCAATGACAGTCATGCAAAGGAAGTGGGTTCAACTACCGCAGCACACAACAGTTGAATCGCGTTGTCTTAATGCAGTAAAATGAGAGCGAAGCGAGAACATGGGTTTGTATCGAATGTTCAATGAATTGCTTGCCCGATGGAACTGGGTAGAGAACTGCCTTCGATGGGTTATCGAGGTTATCTTCGGGGCAGAACCTATCATGAAAACACACCAAAATAAACATACAACCAATATGCAACAATATGATGCATGCTATGACATGGCAAGATGAATGTGTTGGTCTAATGCAAATTGAGGGATGGGATGATCTCATTTGAACCAAAGGTTCAAATGATAGATCATGTGAGTTAGTCCTAATGGTGCAAAATCTTAATCTGGTTGATCAGCATAGTTAACTTGTTTTAACATGCATGAAACCTGTACCAATGGATAGAGTGTATTTTTCTGATAATTTTCATATATAAATCTTTGCATTTGGAGTTATAGAATAAAAGTTATAAGCATTTGAAATTTGAATTATATTCTGGATTTTAGTATATAAAAATAATTCCAGAATTAGAATTAATGCGCCACGGTGAGGTCAGCATGACGTCAGGGGTCAACGGGGTCGCCCAGGTCAAACTGACCAGTGGGACCCGCATGTCAGGTTAGATTAACTAATTAGTTTTAATTAAAACTAATCCTAATTAGGTTAGCTGGAGGGGTCCACCTGCCATTGACCCGTAGGGTCAACAGGCCCACGGTGAGGTCAACTCACCGCGCCTAGCCGGGCGAGGCCAGACGCAAGGCGGAGCAAGTGCATTTGCACTTTCCGGCTCCAAATGGAGCGGGGAGCATCTACAGTAGCTAGAGGTGAGCCGCGGGTTTGGTGGGGTCGGTTGGTGAGGGGTGGCCGAGTGGGCGCCGGCGACGAGTCGGGCGGCGACGAGGCTCGCCACCGACGGGTTAGGGGTTAGCGGCCTCGGCGAGGCACGGGAGTGCGTGGTTAGACTCATTGGAGAGTGGTGAGTGCGATGGGCATAGTGGAGTGACTAAAGGTGACCGAGGCTCGCCGGCGACGAGCGCCACGGCAGTGGGTTCAGCGATCGCCGGGTGCTCGCTGTGGTGCAAGAAGGAGAGAACGGAGAGGATAGGGGGTAGCTAGGTTCAGAGTGAACCTGCAGGAAGCTTCGCTGGGTCGGGGCGGACGGATGCGGCGGCGCGACGATGGGGATCTCCGCGCCTTGGACTCGGCCGAGGTCGGAGTAGTGGCCTCGGGGTCTTGGAGCGAGGGGATTAGCTGGCTAGGGGTAACGGGTGCGGCGGAGCGGCTGACATGGCGGTGAGGTGCGTGGACGGCGGGAGCACGGGCGGCGACGGTGGCGTGTCGGCGGTGGCGCCGGGCCAGTCGAGAGCGAGCGAGAGAGAGAGGCAGGGGAAGAATGGGGTGTCTGGGGTTCGGGACGACGCGGGTCGCCCCGGTCGGCGAGGCGGCGAGGACGAGGCAGGGCGGCGGGCCAGGTGGCGTGGCGCTCAAGGCTGCCGGCCGGCACCAGCACTGCTGCCTCAAGCCGAGCCAAGCAGCTACGGGCGCTGCTGTTGGCTGGGCCGGGCAGGTGGGCCGGAGTGGCGCGTGTAAGGGTTTTTCTTTTTTATCTTTTTCTATTTTCTGTAATCTGTTTAGGGTTTTTAAAAATACCAAAACACTTTCAAAATTTACCAAAATGTTCTGGTCACTAGTTGAATATTCCCAACATGAAACATTTTAGTTTAACATTTTTTAACACTTAAATATTTTTCATAATTTAAAATGCTCTTTCAGAAATTTGTGAATTAAAATTAGAACCCTTAGGTGACCTAGAAAATGTCCCACTTTCTTTGACATGGATCTTAAACCCAAACAAAGAGGATGAGCATTTTGAAGGGCATTTCGGATTCATTGAATTAAATTTTAATAAACCCTAGTTATTTAAAAGGGGGGTGTTCTGGGGTTTCCTGCCTTCCCCATTTCAGATTCAGATGAAATTTAAACATGATGCACACCCTAATGCATGGTCTATCTGGGATGTGACAACGAGGTTCGGTACCCCACATGGCTGGCGAACCCCGTCATAGTGCCGAAGAAGGGCGGGAAGGAACGGATGTGCGTCGACTTCACCAACCTTAACAAAGCTTGCCCCCAAGATCCGTTCCCGCTCCCACGCATTGATCGGATCATCGACTCCACCGCCGAGTGTGACCTGTTGTGCTTCCTGGATGCGTTCTCAGGATATCAGCAGATAAAGATAGCGGTGGAAGATGTGGAGAAGACAACCTTCCTGACCCCGTTCGGGGTGTACTGCTACACCTGCATGCCCTTCGGGCTGTGCAACGCAGGCGCGACCTTTCAAATGCTGATGCACATCGCCTTGGGGCGAAAGCTTGGGAGAAATACAGAGGATTACGTCGACGACATAGTGGTGAAGTCTCGGGAGGCGAGAACCTTGATTCAAGACTTGGAGGAGACCTTCGAGAGCCTGCGCCAGGTGAACCTGCGGCTTAACCCGGAGAAGTATGTGTTCGGTGTCCCTTCCGGCAAGCTGCTGGGGTTCCTCGTGTCCCACCGAGGGATCGAGGCGAACCCGGAGAAGATCAAGACCATCGAAGACATGAGCCCACCACAGACCCAAAAAGAAATGCGGAAGCTGGCGAGACAGGTGACTGCGTTGGGGATTTTCATCTCCAAGCCGGGGGAGCGCGCCTTACCCTTCTTCAAGCTCATGAAGAAGAAGGGCCCATTCGAGTGGACCCCGGAAGCTGATCGAGCCTTCCAAGACCTCAAGAAATACCTGACCAGCCCTCCGGTGATGGTGGCACCACGACCTCTCGAGCCCCTAGTGCTCTACCTTGCCGCCAACCCGTACTCCGCCAGGGCAGCGCTGGTGGCGGTTCGGGAGGAGCACCAAGACAAGGGCGCGCTGCACCAAGCCACAACTGAAGCAATGCAGAGGACTGAATTGCAGAAAACCGCCACATTTCAGCTTAGGTTTGCAGGAAACACTCTTCTACGTTTTTGCTGCTGAAAACACTGATTTTTTCTAATCTTTTGCAGAAAGCACCAAACCTCCTGTTCGGGCAGTTTAAGCACTATTATGACAGATGGGACCCTGTCTTGTCGACGTGGCTCACGGACCGCGAAGCCGACGCTCGCCTAACGGCGCTTACAAAGGTGCCGACCGACGCCTCTGCTTAGGTCAAGAGACCAGATCGAATCGACACCTCTCCCCAAGATCGAAATTTTCCCCACCATCCCCACGACGACACGCCTCCTCTATCTCTGCCTCATTCATGGCAACGGCGAGCCCGGGACACCAAGCATGAGTGAAAGGCGGAGGTGGCAACGGCGCAGAGGGTTGTTTAGCGGCGGAGATCCAAAGCCACCCGAGGAGGACCAAGGTAGCTCTAACCATAGCGAAGCCCATGAGTAGACCACCATCCCGTCATTGCTGAGTACCGCTACTGTCGGGTGTCAAACCGCGGATCTCGGGTAGGGGGTCCCGAATGTGCGTCTAGGCGGATGGTAACAGGAGACAAGGGACACGATTATTTTACCCAGGTTCGGCCCTCTTGATGGAGGTAAAACCCACGCCCTGCTTGATTGATATTGATATTGTGGATGTTTACAAGAGTGGATCTACCACGAGATCAAGGAGGCTAAACCCTAGAAGCTAGCCTATGGTATGATTGTAAGGGTTGTTCTTCTTTCCCACGGACTAGAGCCATCCGGTTTATATAGACACCGGAGAGGGCTAGGGTTACATAGAGTCGGTTACAATGGTAGGAGATCTACATATCCATATCGCCAAGCTTGCCTTCCACGCCAAGGAAAGTCCCATCCGGACACGGGCTAAGTCTTCAATCTTGTATCTTCATAGTCTTGGAGTCCGTCGATGATGATAGTTCGGTTGATGATGGTAGTCCGCTATCCGACACCCCTAATCCAGACTCCTCAAGAGTCTCCCCGAACCAGGCTTCAATGACGATAAGTCCGGCGCGAGATATTGCTTGGCATTGCAAGGCGGGTTCCTCCTCCGAATGATAGAAGATTGTGAACACCAGGATAGTGTCCGCTCTACAAAATAAATTCCACATTCCACAGTAGAGAGATAATATACACAAGTTCAATCTGTCGACGCTTTTTGTGGCATGACGTCACACCACTACCAAGCCATTACTTGAATTGTTTTTACTTTACCACCTCAACAGATTTAGCGAAGCGGTTTCTTGGCACGCCTTGTCGAGGTAGATCGTGTTTCCCTTAATCCGGGATTCTCATCAATACGGACGTGGGTAACCCAACCGCGCCATTGATGGTGACGCTTGGGAGAAAAGCGAGTTTTACAGGGCGGTGGGGGACGCGAGACTTCGCCCGCCCATATAAGGGATAAGGATTCACCTTCTCACCCACGCCTTCTTCCTCCTTTGCTTATCCATCTCCGCAAGACTCGAGCTCCAGCGCCAAGTTCAAGCAGATCTCGTCTCAACCTTCTCCCACCATGTCCGGGCGGGAGGTAAATGGTTGGCCTCCACCGTTAAGGAGGAGCACATCGCCAAACTGCGCGGTGCGGATACCTCTCCGGTGACATCACAAGCACCGGCTGCCCGACGAGGGGCAGCTCATCCCCACCCCCGTGCCCCATGAGAGGGTTGTCTTTCTTCCCCACTTCCTCCATGGACTGGGCTTTCCACTTCACCCCTTTGTCCGGGGCTCATGTTCTACTACGGCCTGGATTTCCATGATCCGGCGCCAACTTCATCCTCAACATCTCGGCGTTTATCGTCCGGTGTGAGGCCTTCCTCTCATCCCAGCCCCACTTGACTTGGGCTCAAGACCTTCAATGTCAAGCCGGTAGTGAAGGGCACTCAAGCCGGAGTGCGGAGGCGCCATGTTGGGCAAGATGCCCAATGTCCTTTAGTTCAAGGGGCCTTCGTGGAATCCGCCAAGGGGTGGCAATCGGGTGGTTCTATATCACCGAGCCGCGTGACTATACATGGGCGGCGCCCCAGTTCAGATTTGGTATCCCCACGCAGCTCACCTCCTGGAAAGAGAAGGGCTTGCTGTGGGTAGTTCGGAGGAGCCGACGGACTCCAAGCCCGTATCCGAAGCTGGTGAAGAAGCTCAGCTGGTTAACGTGGTCCAAGTCATGCTCGTCCGCTGGATTCTCCCATGCCAAGAGCGGCATTCAATCTGTGGGAGTTCGATCCGAACAGCACCAGGCTGAGCAGGCTCTTCGACACGACGTCTGGCGGCGCTCGGAGGGTGCTGTTCAAGGGCGCCAAGCCCGCATCCGCGATCAAGATCGCGGATTTCGCCGCAGCGCCAAGCCGCCGAGGTAAGTGATTCTACCCTTTACGGACACTTGCTTTTCATAGTTTGACTCTATGCGGTTTTAATTTCCCCTTTTCCTTTGACAGACTGGATGAGGAAGGCGGAGCAGATTATGTGCCCCGCCCTATGCCGAAAATCCAGAGACGCCTGCCTCAGCGAGGCTGCTGGTTCCGCACCGCACGTGGTGCCGGAGAAGAAGGCCAAGAAGGAGGCCACGGTGCTCGAAAGAGTTCCCGCTTTTAGGTGTCCGACGACTCGGGCGGACTCTCCCGAAAACAAGGAGGAGAAGAGGACTCTCTCCGGAGGAGGGAGAGAGGAAGAGGAAGGCTTCCCCAACAGGGGAGGCCGAAGGGTCCAAGAGGGAAGGACTATTCCCGGACAGCTCCGCCAACATCAGCGTTGGCGAGGAAGAATGGCCTTCAAGGGCCAGCCTCCGCGAGATCGTAAGTATCCGGATTCCTGAATGATTTATAATTTCTTTTCAAGGCCACATAGTGTCATTCTCGATGCCGCATGGTGCCTGTAGTCCGCCAAGTGATGATCTCCCCGCTTCATCGAAGCGGGTCGTTGGCTCCATCGGATGTAGACTCCATCCCGACCGCCTCCACCCTCGCGACACCGAGGACGCCGAGGTGGGATCCCAAGAAGGACCCATCGGGGAGGCCCGGGCGCCACAAGGCGCCCTCCTCGACTTTGGCGCCGACTCCATATCGTAACCCGCGGTGGTTCCGGAGTCCGGCTGCGCCCTTCAACGAAGGGCAAGACCGTGGCCGCCGCGGCTTCCGTCCAACCGAGGCGCCGGAAATTTGTTGAGGCGCTGCAGAGCGCTTCCATCGAAGAAGAACACCGCACTATTATGAGTGCGGTGATTCGAAGTGCAGCTTGCTAAGAGCGGGCTGACCGGCTCGCAGAGCCTTCTATCGCTTTGAGGTAAGAAGTTAAAAATATGCAATGTAATACCGCATAGACAGTAGCCCTCGATAGGAGTAAAAGAGCCTTACGCTCCTCCCACAATCAATTTCTACATATAACTAAAGCATTTCTAGACTCAACTTCACCAGTTTGGCTTAGCGGACCTACAGCAGCCCTCGCTCGATGCCAACGCTGTCAGACCCCGATTCCAAGTCACATCGACCTAGCTGGTAACACCTCATATCACTTTGCGCCTCACGCACGGTATTCCCACGGTGTCGCTTTACCATGGCCCGGACCGCTTGGCGCTTTTGGCTCACGATATGATAGTGTCGCTAGCATCCACATGACAAAGAACCCGGCCGACATGGCTAGTCGTGAACCCAAAGCGCACTAACCTATGGGGACAGCATACATGAAACACTTCGAGCATGTCGGTCATCAACGATGAACTTGGGCTGTAGCACTGGCTAACAGACTCGGTATCCCGGTCTGTAGCAGGCTAGGCAGACTCCAAGTATCACCGCTGACATTTCAAGCGATGTATATAGGAACGAAATGAATCACATGCCGCCACCAAGTGTCCAAGCAGAGTGTCTGGCTAGCAGACTCGTGAACCGGCCAGAAGCGGACTACTATCGCCGTAAGCACAAGACTTACATTTCCCATATGAGAGGCTGCCAAGGATAAACAACTAGATTGTCGGATCCCACTCATACCAAGCATTTCAATCATACACGCAATATGCCCGATATGAGTAAATACAACAAGGCATCACAACAAAACTCTACAACTCAAGTACTTTTATTTAAGAGGCCCGAGGAGCCATACATAACATATTCATACAGGTAGGGTCACATGACCCAACACTCAAGTCATACAATCATACAAGCACAAGCGAAGCAAAGTAGTCTGAGTACGACTCTAGAAAGAAAGAAAGCTTGTTGGAGCCTTTCTATCTACAACGGCCCTTCACAAGTCTTAGATCGCCACCGGTGGCTAGCTTACTCGTCAAGTCAACATCTACATAGAACTGGCTTCTGAGGGGTAGTATAGTCCTCTCAAAAATATTGATTACAAACATGAGTACAAAAGTACTCAGAAGTCTTACCACGTAATCCTATCATACATGCACATTCTCAAGGAAGGTAGTGGAGTTAAATGCAGCAAGCCAGCTTTGACTCTTGGCTAAGCTATCCCACGTGACACACTTTGTAAAGCATTTTGTCGCATACGAGTCCACTATCCACCATCACAATACTCCACTGCGGATCCTCTCTCGCATCCCCGAGAGGGCCATCCACGATACTCACACTTATCTTGAGGCTTTAGTAGTATCCATTTACTTGTCTATGAACTGATATAGGTAACCCTGAAGTCCTTCTCCGTGGACACGGCTATTCAATAGATCATAATTAAACCCTCGCAGGGTATACTTCTTCACACACGCTCACCACTTATCGCCGCTTACACGACATGTACTGCAACCTTCAAGCGAAGCCCAACGGGTGTCGGCCACAGCCACCTAAACACTCAAGTCCCTAGTCCAGGTTTATCGCCTATTCGGTTCCATCCGCAGGAGTCCGCCGAGGTTTCCCATACAGCCCCGAACGATGTGTGTGGGTTCCCGAGATACCAAACGGCACTCGCACATCAACACGGTGCCTCACCGCAACACAACCCACCCCTAAGGTCAGCGCTAAGTATGCCCCAAAGATGCTACAAACACCGTAAACTACTTGCAACTCCCTGACTATGAACAGGGTGGTTAAGAAGTCGAGAGGGTCAATTAGGATCCCAATGTGTGGTAGTAGCTAGTTCATGGATCACAAACACAGATCTCAGCTTCTAAGTTCGCTTCAATGAAACAACCCACCATGTACTCCTACATGGCCTCTCATCGATACCTTTACCAAATCGTGTTCAACACTTACACTCTCGAACCAACACAACCTTTCACTCCAGCCATCACCCCGATGAGCCGACTGACACAACTCTAAGCATAGCAAGCATAGCATGGTAGGAATCACAAACATGGCTCAAACAACTCCTACACATACTAGTGGGTTTCATCTAGTTATCGTGGCAATGACAGTCATGCAAAGGAAGTGGGTTCAACTACCGCAGCACACAACAGCTTGAATCGCGTTGTCTTAATGCAGAAATGAGAGCAGGTGCAGAACATGGGTTTGTATCGAATGTTCAATGAATTGCTTGCTCGATGGAACGGGTAGAGAACTGCCCTTCGATGGGTTATCGAGGTTATCTTCGGGCAGAACCTATCATGAAAACACACCAAAATAAACATACAACCAATATGCAACAATATGATGCATGCTATGACATGGCAAGATGAATGTGTGTTGGTCTAATGCAAGTTGAGGGATAGGATGATCTCATTTGAACCAAAGGTTCAAATGATAGATCATGTGAGTTAGTCCTAATGGTGCAAAATCTTAATCTGGTTGATCAGCATAGTTAACTTGTTTTAACATGCATGAAACCTGTACCAATGGATAGAGTGTATTTTTCTGATAATTTTCATATATAAATCTTTGCATTTGGAGTTATAGAATAAAAGTTATAAGCATTTGAAATTTGAATTATATTCTGGATTTTAGTATATAAAAATAATTCCAGAATTAGAATTAATGCGCCAAGATGAGGTCAAGATGACGCCAGGGGTCAACGGGGTCGCCCAGGTCAAACTGACCAGTGGGACCCGTGATGTCGTTAGATTAACTAATTAGTTTTAATTAAAACTAATCCTAATTAGATTAGCCGGAGGGGTCCACTGCCATTGACCTGCAGGGTCAACAGGCCCACGGTGAGGTCAACTCACCGGCCTCAGCCAAGCAGGCCAGACGCGGGCGGAGCAAGTGCATTTGCACTTTCCGGCTCCAAATGGAGCGCTGGGAGCATCTACGGTAGCTAGAGGTGAGCCGCGGGTTTTGTGGGGTCGGTTAGTGAGGGGTGGCCGGAGGGCGCCATGACGAGTCGGGCGGGCGACGAGGCTCGCCACCGACGGGTTAGGGGTTAGCGCCTCGGCGAGGCACGGGAGTGCGTGGTTAGACTCATTGGAGAGTGGTGAGTGCGATGGGCATAGTGGAGTGACTAAAAGGTGACCGAGGCTCTGCCGGCGCCACGAGCGCCAAGGGCGTGGGTTCAGCGATCGCCGGGTGCTCGCTGTGGTGCAAGAAGGAGAGAACGGAGAGGATAGGGAGGTAGCTAGGTTCAGAGTGAACCCGCAGGAAGCTTCGCCGGGTCGGGCGGACGATGCGGGCGGCGGCGACGATGGGGATCTCCGGCGCCTTGGACTCTGGCCGAGGTCGGAGTAGTGGCCTCGGGGTCTTGGAGCGAGGGGATTAGCTGGCTAGGGGTAACGGGTGCGCGGAGCGGAGCGACATGGCGGTGAGGTGCGTGGACGGCGGGAGCACGGCGGCGACGGTGGCGGTCGGCGGGGCCTGCCAGTCGAGAGCGAGCGAGAGAGAGGCAGGGGAAGAATGGGTGTCTGGGGTTCGGGACGACGCGGGTCGCCCCGGTCGGCGAGGCGGCGAGGACGAAGCAGGGGCGGCCAGTTGGCGTGGCGCGCTACCAAGGCTGGGCTGCCGGGATTAGCCTCGCTGTCAAGCCGAGCTAAGCAGTCACGGCTGCTGCTGGGCTTGGCCAGTGGGCCGAGTCAAGCGCCAGTAAGGGTTTTTTTTTTTATCTTTTTTCTATTTTCTGCAATCTGTTTAGGTTTTTAAAATACCAAAACACTTTCAAAATTTACCAAAATGTTCTGGTCACTAGTTGAATATTCCCAACATGAAACATTTTAGTTTAACATTTTTTAACACTTAAATATTTTTCATAATTTAAAATGCTCTTTCAGAAATTTGTGAATTAAAATTAGAACCCTTAGGTGACCTAGAAAATGTCCCACTTTCTTTGACATGGATCTTAAACCCAAACAAAGAGGATGAGCATTTTGAAGGGCATTTCGATTCATTGAATTAAATTTTAGTAAACCCTAGTTATTTAAAAGGGGGTGTTCTGGGGTTTCCCTTCCCATTTCAAATTCAGATGAAATTTAAACATGATGCACACCCTAATGCATGGTCTATCTCGATGTGACAACGAGGTTCGCACCCCACATGGCTGGCGTAACTCCGCCATAGTGCCGAAGAAGGGCGGAAGGAACGGATAAAAGGCCGATTTCACCAACCTTAACAAAGCTTGCCCTGAAGATCCGCTCCCGGCCCCACGCATTGATCGGATCATCACTCCACCGCCGAGTGTGACTCCGTTGTGCTTCCCGGATGCTCTCGTGATATCAGCAGATAAAGATAGCGTGGAAGATGTGGAGAAGACAACCTTCCTCGACCCCTGCTCGGGGTGTATCACAGCACCTCGCATGCCCTTCTGGCTGTGCAACGCAGCGCGACCTTCAAATGCGTCGATGCACATCGCCTTGGGGGCGAAAGCTTGGGAGAAATACAGAGGATTACGCCGACGACATAGTGGTGAAGTCTCTGGAGGCGAAACCTTGATTCAAGACTTGGAGGAGACCTTCGAGAGCCTCGCCAGTGAACTCTGCGGCTTAACCCGAGAAGTATGTGTTCGTGTCCTTCCGCAAGCTGCTGGGTTCCTCGTGTCCCACCGAGGGATCGAGGCGAACCCGGAGAAGATCAAGACCATCAAGACATGAGCCCACCATGCACCCAAAAAGAAATGCGGAAGTCGGGCGAGACAGTGATCGCTGGGGATTTTCATCTCCAAGCCGGAGCGCAGGCTTACCCTTCTTCAAGCTCATGAAGAAGAAGGGCCCATTCGAGTGGACCCCGAAGCTGATCGAGCCTTCCAAGACCTCAAGAAATACTCGACCAGCCCTCCGTGATGGTGGCACCACGACCTCGAGCCCCTAGTGCTCTACCTTGCCGCCAACCCGCATTCGCCAGGCAGCGCTGGTGGCGGTTCGAGGAGCACTAAGACAAGGGCGCTGCACACAAAGCCACAATCAAGCAATGCAGGACTGAAATTGCAAAAACCGCCACATTTCAGCTTAGGTTTGCAGGAAACACTCTTCACGCTTTTGCTGCTGAAAACACTGATTTTTTCTAATCTTTTGCGTAGCACCAAACCTCCTGCTCGGGCAGTTTAAGCACTATTATGACAGATGGGACCCTGTCTTGTCGACGCGGGCTCACGGTCATGAAATGACGCTGCCTAACGGCGCTTACAAGGTTTAATTTTGACGCCTCCGCTTAGGTCAAGAGACCAGATCAATCGACACCTCTCCTCAAGATCTGAAATTTTCCCCACCATCCCCACGATTTACACGCCTCTCATTCTCTGCCTCATTCATGGCAACGGGCGAGTCCGGACGCCGCGCGGAGTGAAAGGCGGAGGTGGCAACGGCGCAGAGGGTTGTTTGGCGGCGGCGGAGATCCAAAGCCACCCGAGGAGGACAGCGTAGCTCTAACCATAGCGAAGCGCTCATGAGTAGACCACCATCCCCGCCGCTGAGTACCGCTACTGCGGTGTCAAACCGCGGATCTCGGTAGGGGGTCCCGAACTGTGCGCCTAGGCGGATGGTAACAGGAGACAAGGGACACGATTATTTTACCTGGTTCGCCCTCTTGATGGAGGTAAAACCCACGCCCCGCTTGATTGATATTGATATTGTGGATGTTTACAAGAGTGGATCTACCACAAGATCAAGGAGGCTAAACCCTAGAAGCTAGCCTATGGTATGATTGTAAGGGTTGTTCTTCTTTCCTACGGATTAGAGCCATCCGGTTTATATAGACACCGGAGAGGGCTAGGGTTACATAGAGTCGGTTACAATGGTAGGAGATCTACATATCCATATCGCCAAGCTTGCCTTCCACGCCAAGGAAAGTCCCATCCGACACGGGCTAAGTCTTCAATCTTGTATCTTCATAGTCTTGGAGTCCGTCGATGATGATAGTTCGGTTGATGATGGTAGTCCGCTATCCGGACACCCCCTAATCCAGACTCCTCAAGAGAGTCCCTAACCAGTGCTTCAATGACGATAAGTCCGGCGCAGATATTGCTTGGCATTGTAAGGCGTCCTCCTCCTAATGATAGAAGATTGTGAACACCAGATAGTGTCCGCTCTACAAAATAAATTCCACATTCCACCGTAGAGAGAATAATATATACACAAGTTCAATCACCGACGCTTTTTGTGGCATGACGTCACACCACTACCAAGCCATTACTTGAATTGTTTTTACTTTACCACCTCAACAGATTTAGCGAAGCGTTTTTGGCACGCCTTGTCAAGGCAGTAGATCGTGTTTCCTTAATCCGGGATTCTCATCAATACGGACGGGTAACCCAACCGCCGCCATTGATGGTGACGCTTGGGAGAAAAGCGGTTTTACCAGCCGGTGGGGACGCGAGACTTCGCTACCATATAAGGGATAAGGATTCACCTTCTCACCCACGCCTTCTTCCTCCTTTGCTTATCCATCTCCACAAGACTCGAGCTCCAGCTACCAAGTTCACAGATCTCGCCTCAACCTTCTCCGACCATGTCCGAGCGGAGGTAAATGGTTGGCCTCCACCGCTAAGGAGGAGCACATCGCCAAACTGCGCGGGTCGCGGATACCTCTCCGGTGACATCACAAGACCGGCTGCCCGACGAGGGGCAGCTCATCCCCACCCCCAGTGCCCCATGAGAGGGTTGTCTTTCTTCCCCACTTCCTCCGCTGGACTGGCTTTCCACTTCACCCCTTTGTCCGGGGCTCATGTTCTACTACGGCCTGGATTTCCATGATCCGGCGCCAACTTCATCCTCAACATCTCGGCGCTTATCGCCGTGTGAGGCCTTCCTTCAAGGCCCAGCCCCACTTCGCTTAGGCTCAAGACCTTCAATGTCAAGCCGGTAGTGAAGGGCACTCAAGCCGGAGTGCGGAGGCGCCATGTTGGGCAAGATGCCCAATGTCCTTGGTTCAAGGCCTTCGTGGAATCCGCCAAGGGGTGGCAATCGGGTGGTTCTATATCACCGAGCCGCTGGACTCATACATGGGCGGCGCCCGAAGTTCAGATTTGGTATCCCCACGCAGCTCACCTCCGGAAAGAGAAGGGCTTGCTGTGGGTAGTTCGGAGGAGCCGACGGACTCCAAGCCCGTATCCGTAAGCTGTGAAGAAGCTCAGCCGGATAACGTGGTCCAAGTCATGCTCGCCCACGGATTCTCCCATGCCAAGAGCGGCATTCAATCTGTGGAGTTCGATCCAAACAGCACCAGTGACCGAAAGCGTGCTCTTCGACACGACGCACGGCGGCGCCTCGAGGGTGCTGTTCAAGGGCGCCGGTTTCGTGATCCGCGATCAAGATCGCGGATTTCGCCGCAGCGCCAAGCCAGCGAGGTAAGTGATTCTACCCTTTACGGACACTTGCTTTTCATAGTTTGACTCTATGCGGTTTTAATTTCCTTTTCCTTTGACAGACTGATGAGGAAGGCGGAGCATTATGTGCCCCGCCCTATGCCGTAAAATCCAGAGACGCCTGCCTAGCGAGGGCTGGTTCCGCACCACACGTGGTGCCGGAGAAGAAGGCCAAGAAGGAGGCCACGGTGCTCGAAAGAGTTCCTGCTTTAGGTGTCCGACGACTCGGGGCGGACTCTCCCGAAAAACAAGGAGGAGAAGAGGACTCTCCCAGAGGAGGGAGAGAGGAAGAGGAAGGCTTCCCAACAGGAGGCCGAAGGGTCCAAGAGGGAAGGACTATTCCCTCGACAGCCCGCCAACATCAACGCTGGCGAGGAAGAATGGACTTCAAGGGCCAGCCTCCGCGCAGATCGTAAGTATCCGGATTCCTGAATGATTTATACTTTTTCGCGCCACATAGTGTCATTCTCGATGCCGCATGGTGCCTCGTAGTCCGCCAGGATGATCTCCCGCTTCATCGAAGCGGGTCGCTGGCTCCATCGGATGTAGACTCCATCCCGACCGCCCACCTCGCGACACCGAGGACGCCGAGGTGGGATCCCAAGAAGGGACCCATCGGGAGGCCCGAGGCGCCACAAGGCGCCCTCCCGACTTTGCGCCGACTCCATATCGTAACCCGCGGTGGTTCCGGAGTCCGCTCTCGCGCCCTTCAACGAAGGGCAAGACTGCGGACGCCGGGCGGCTTCTGGCAACCGAGGCGCTGGAATTTGTTGAGGCGCCGCAGAGCGCCCATCGAAGAAGAACACCGCACTATTATGAGTGCGGTGATTCGAAGGTGCAGCTTGCTAAGAGCGGGCTGACCGGCTCCGCAGAGCCTTCTATCGCTTTGAGGTAAGAAGTTAAAATATGCAATGTAATACCGCATAGACAGAGCCCCGATGCTCGGTTCGTGTTCGGAAAGAAAAGCCGGACCGAGGATCTGAAAAAGAAGATATACGCAGAGTTGCTAAAAATTATGTCAATATGGGTTGCAGCTGGCGCCGCCGACCTCGCCGCCGACCGATCATGGAGGTCGGTGCTTTGAAGCAGAGTCGAGCGGTCCGAGCAAGAGCTCGGCGCGCCAGAAGCAGCTCCAGACAAAGAAGGTGAGTAACACCACTTTGAACTTGTACCTTATGTAAAAGGATTTAGGTTGCAAATAAAAATAACAAGGATAACATGGGTACCGTAGGGCCACTTAACGAGGTGGCGACTGGCGGAGGGCGTGTCCGCGCCGAACATAATGCGCCACCACGAACGGGCAGAGCGAGAAAAGCAGAGGCGCGGGTGGCGTGGTTCAGCAAGAGCCCGTGGTCTCATGGAAGAGCATGAGAGTTTGGAGCGTGACTCAAAGAATCGAGAGTCCGAGCTTGCCTCGCCTCGAAAGTGCTAAACTGCCAAGGCCGATGCCCATAAGTCCCTTCCAGAGATTGAGTTGATGAGGAAGATAGCAGCGGTAAGGCATTTGTCATGCAAAGCAAGCATGTGAATGTAAATTACGGTTACTTACCCGATTCGAGCTCTGTGGGCTTGCAGATCTGCCTCGCAGCGGTCTCGATGCCGCCAAGATTCTACCGAGCCGAGGAGGGAGCTCAACGGAGAAGGTCTTCGTCTCAAGATGTCGAGGCCGCCATCCGGTGTTTTAGCGACCAGCCAAGCAGCTGGTCGAAGCCACAAGGTGGCCGAAAGCAGGCCATGAAGGGCCTCATAGTCCGGCTAGGCCTCGAGAGGCCATGCCTGGAGCTACTTGCCTCGCGGCGACGGCTGGTGGATGCGCCTCTCGGTGGAGGTTATTGCCGCGCCTGTATTGAAGGTGCTCGCCGGGCCTTTGCCCGCAAGAAGGTGCATTGGGGCAAGCTGGATGCGGAGAAGCTAATCATCGACGCGCCACCAGGGCAAGGAATATCGACGCCCGAGATGTACTATAAGACTGTCCTCAAGGGCCTCGCAAGATTGCGGATGAGTGCCCTGTGGATGTAATTATTGAGTAAATTCGCAATGTGTTATCTTGTGCGCTGAAAACTTTGTTCATATGCGCTAAGCAACGCTTGTTAATTTAAAATATTACCTTCAGCGGCCGCTTATTAAATCTGAGAGATGGCAAGTCGTCGGCTTCAGCCCCATGCCACGAAAGTGCCGGGTGTTCGGATAAACTTGAGCACTCTAGTTCCCATTTTTGGGTCCATCTAGGAAGCGCCAACACAACGAACAAGGCAACCGGACTTATAGTGCTTGAACACTCTCACTTAGCCATAGAATTCTATAATTTTAAATTTCGCGAAGCTCCTAGTATTCGGAGGACCAATTAGGGCGCTTATCCACGCCTTCGCCGGACATTATCCGAACTTCGTCAAGCGGCGAGGTCTTTATGGACCCGAAGGACCTCTTCAACAGCCACCAGTCTCGCCTTATCATGACAGCCAGTTTTAGCTTTCCATCGAGGCGTTAACCCTGCTCAACCGGGCGCAATCGCAGTGGTTCTCCCAATGCTACCTTAGCCGATAGAACGGAACGTAAGGTGCCAAACATGGGAGCCGGGCAAACCCAACTATTGACCCAAGACATGATTCGAGCCGATTCATATAATGCTATAAGTTCGGGTGCCGACTTGTGAAAGTGTTCGGACTTTATCACACCATAATGCGGAGAACATAAGCCCCTGTGTATTTGGTCACACAAATGTATGGGTGCAACATGTCATAAATGAACACACACACACACACACACACACACACACACACACACACACACACACACACACATATATATATATATATATATATATATATATATATATATATATATATATATATATATATATATATATATATATATATATATATATATAATGCAATTATGGGCAAAAGTGCTGCATTTTATTCGAGAAGATATGCTATGAGTGCGGAATGATACTAATAGTGCGAAAGCAAGGGATTGGACGAATTAAAGCGCTCTCCGTGGGTAGGCCGGAATGTTGTATTTAACAAATTTAATGCTCGTGATGGAGACCACCTGAGTGTTCAACGCAGCCTTTGTCCTTCCCTCGCTGTTGCATCATGAGTTCGGCAGGTTCGCCCGGACAGAGTTCTCAGTATAAAAAGAGAGAAATAAAAGAAAAAGAGCGACACACTTGGGAGCCCCTGTGTGGTCGAACCGCACTGGGTCTGTTGTCGCAGTTTTCCCCTATGCCCATGGTATCTCCAAGGCGTAATTATGTACGCCAAGAGTTTGTCTTACAATTTTGCGAGGGCTGGGTTGAGGCCGCATTGCCACGCTGCGTTCTAACGTGCTGTGGTCTTGGTTGATGTTGCTCCGGCGCTGCGGCGTGTCCGGTCGCTTAACGACCGGACTCAAAATTGCCTTAAAAGGCTGCTCAGCATTTCGCCGCGAGAGCTGCCATGTTCCTCCGCTCGAGGGAGCGCCCGTGTTTCCATTGACCGTGATGACTCCACGAGGGCCTCGCATCTTGAGCTTAAGGTATGCATAATGCGGCACCGCTGAATTTTTGCGAACGCGTTCATCCAAGCAGAGCGTGATAGCCGCCATGAACGGGACTATGTCAAGATTAACTCTCGCTTTGGAAATTATCCGGGATCCAAGACCACTTCCAAAGTAATCGAGCCTCGCATAACCGCCTCGACACCTGGTATGACGCTTTGAAGGTTGTCTTTGTAGGTTTAATCCTTGAAGGGTCTATGCCCATCTTGCGACCGTATCCCGATAAAGCAGGTTCGCATTACCGCCGCCATCCATCGGACTCGTGAGGTGAAATCCATCGACGATTGGGTCTAAAACCACGCGCGAATCCGCCATGGCGGATATCGGTCGGATGGTCTCTTCGATCGAAAGTGATCGGCAAGAGGACCATGGGTTGATTTTTGGGGCGATCGCTCCATCGCCAGATACGCCCTTTAGTGCACGCCTCGCCCTCTGGGAATATGCGCTATGATATCATGTTTATCGTCCAACTTGAGGGGGAACCTTTTGTCCTCTCGTTGTTCGGGCGGCCGGTCTCTTCCTCGCCATCGCTGTAGCCCTTGTCACTGCTTCGCAATTAATTTGCTCGCTTGCTTGAATACCCAACAATCTCTCTGGTGTGGTTAGCTGGCTTTTCGGGGTTCCATGTATTTGACAGAGCGGTCGAGTATTCGGTCCAAATTGGACGGGCCCGAGTGGTTCTTTTGAATGGCTTCTTCCGCTGACCGGGCTTGAGCCTCGAACCGCGCTGACTGTCAGATCTCATTGCTGCCGCCGCACGCGGCGCTTTGTTTTGTTTCGACGTAACCTGCCATTGCGGTCCTTGGTATCCGGACCGCCGCCGCTTTTTGCCGAGGTTGTTATCGCGAGCCAGCTAGTTATCCTCTCCCGCATGTAAGCGGGTCATGAGTTGCGTGAGGGCTGCCATGGATTTCGCTTCTCCGCCCTAGGTGCCGCCAGCCACTCGTCATGATGTTATGTTTGAAGGCATCGAGGGCCTCTCGATCCCGGACAAATGACGATTTGATTTTTTCTTTGTTAAGAACCGTGTCTGAATTGCTCGGCCGATTCGTTCGGCTGCTGGATTATGTGGCTTAGGTCATCTGGCGTCCGTGGTCGCATTATATGTGCCCTGGAAGTTGTCGAGAATGCGGCTTCCGTGTCTTCCCAAAGATCCGATTGACTCGCGGGCAGGCTGTTAAGCCAATGCCGAGCTAGTCATTTAAGCTTGAGCAGGAGATATTTGATGGCGTGAAGATTGCCGCCATGGGCCATGTGTATATGGAGGAGATAACCTCAATCCAAACCGCTGGGTCTCACAGCCATCGAGATTCGATATTAACGGGTTTAAACCCTTCGGGATTTGATGATCCATTACTTCATCGCCGAAGCATAGCGGTGTGCGGCGCCTCAGATTGAGCAATATCGCGACGTAGCTCGAGAGAGCGTTGTCTGCTGTTCGCCCGCCGAGTAGTTGTATCCGCGCGACGGTATTCGCCGGGTCTTGGGGCGCCACATGATCCATAGATAGATCTGGATTGTCTTGCCTTGTCCTCCAATATATCTCGCAAGTCCGCGCGATTCCCCCGCGGGTTTCATGCTTTTTGAGCGATGCCGAGGTACGGTTTTGGTGGAGGGCTTGCACGCTCTCGCCGCGCCACGAGGTGGTCGGTCCGCCGACAGCGCCGGTGATGCAGGTTTGTACGCTCTCCTCTAATCGGGGAGCAACTTGCGCTTTGGGTAACTTTGAGGGGCGCTCGAAGTTCATACTTTTCGCCGCGAGGACCTCGGTCCATCTGTCGGCCAAGATGTCTTGATCAGCTTGAAGTCGTTGCTTTTTTTTTTTAGGCTGCTTGTCGTGGCTATTAGCCCGCGCCTCAAACGCTTCTTGTTCGACGGGATCCTCAGCACGACGAATCTGGCTGTCGCCGAGGCTTGCTTCGCCTCCGGAGGGAGGTAAGCAATTGTCATCCTCGACCTCTTCGCCCGCCGCCTCGTGAGGGCTTGCTTCGCCTCCTCCGCGCTGGATCATGCCGAGGGAGTTGTCTTCGCACTTCGGGGTGTTATTACCTCCGTGCTGGAATTCCATTCTTGCCGTGGCGGATTTAGAGCGGCGCCACGACGCCGGCGCTATTGTTTCTTTAAGGAATCGCCTCCGCTGTTTCTTCGCCGTCCCCATCTTTTGGGGTGTCCACCATGTATATGTTGTATGACGAGGTGGTCTTCCAAAGGTCCTGTAGGCACCGGTTCTGGTAGTCTCCGCATCGCCGCCCATACCGCCGATGTCTTCGGAGTCGTAGTCGAGCACGCCTGCTAAATCGCCGACGTGGCTATGAAGTGGGTGGTGGTGGGCTCAATTTCTTCGCCGTCTGCCCCCAACCATCCCGCCATAGTTCGCTAGGGCTCTCCGGATAGCGAGAGATGCTTCAGTGACTTACGATATCGCCAAGGGCGAGTGGTGAAAGATGTCCGCAGCGGTGAATTCCATGATCGGCGCCTAATCGGATTCGACCGCGGGGCGCAGAGGTCCGGAGTCCGCAGAGTCCGCCCGGAGTCATGGGCTTTATGCGGACAAGGTAAGTGTTCGCCCATCGCCGAGAAGTTGCAGCCCCGAGGCGGTGTCCAGCCATCCGCCCTCGATCCGAGCGATCAGCCCGGACTATGAGTCGGAGCGGATTCGCAGGCGGCCTCCAAGGTGCTGTCCGCGGCAGAGTTAGGTCATGCCCGCCGTGATAGCACGGCACGCCGGGTCGTGGCTCGATCCATCAAGATCAAGTCCCCGCGATATCGGCCGTGAAGTTTAGGGCTTCCAAACCTGACCTCGACGGCCAGGGCGAAGCCGATCTGCTCCAGATGTCCAAGTGAGTTGGCCCGCAGACGTAAGCCGCCGAATACAAAGATCTACCGGGAGAAAAGTCTCACCCAGATCGGCTGTTGTCGATTGAAGAGGACATCACGCCTATCGGTGACGCATACGTAGGAACTCTCAATGAAAGCACCAATGTCGGTGTCAAAACCGCGGATCTCGGTAGGGGGTCCCGAACTGTGTGTCTAGGCGGATGGTAACAGGAGACAAGGGACACGATGTTTTACCTGTGTTCGGCCCTCTTGATGGAGGTAAAACCCACGCCCTACTTGATTGATATTGATATTGTGGATGTTTACAAGAGTGGATCTACCACGAGATCAAGGAGGCTAAACCCTAGAAGCTAGCCTATGGTATGATTGTAAGGGTTGTTCTTCTGTCCCACGGACTAGAGCCATCCGTTTATATAGACACCGGAGAGGGCTAGGGTTACATAGAGTCGGTTACAATGGTAGCAGATCTACATATCCAGACGCCAAGCTTGCCTTCCACGCCAAGGAAAGTCCCATCCTGACACGGGCTAAGTCTTCAATCTTGTATCTTCATAGTCTTGGAGTCCGGTCGATGATGATAGTTCGGCTGATGATGGTAGTCCGCTATCCTGACACCCCCTAATCCAGACTCCTCGGCGCCGCCGGGCGCCTCATCCCATGATGTGCAGGCTACTCCGATGGGGAGCCACCACTGGCATCTCGCATTCGGGCGGTGTGGAGTAAGATATCTCTCCGCCTCCCCACCCCCTCATTTTCTCGTCGATTCCATAGTTAGGTTAGGTTAGGTGTAAACACAAAGATTAGATTGTAGTGATATTAGTATGCTCTGCTTAGGAGAGAATATAGTGATACTTTTTTAGATTTTAATTGCTATTTGGGTTAGGGATGCTCTGTTTAGATTGTAGTGGCAAGCAGCACAACCTTGGGTTAGGTGTGTAAATCAAAAATGGATCTTTGCCTAGTACTAAGTGTTCATATGCTCTTTGTAGTGGCAAGCAGCACAACCTTATTGAAATTGGTATGCATAGTATATTTTAAATATGTCACTTGTATTGTTTGTAGTTAGTGGTATAATGTTTAATTAATAAGTACAAGAATTGTTACTTTTTGCAGCTTGTTTGATGATGTTTGGGAGGTTAGACTTCACTTTCATGACATGGATAACTTGGAAAGGACTATGTGTGTTTCAGACATCACTTTTTTCAATCTGTTAGCACTCATAGAGACAGCAGGATATGGAAGTAAAGACTATATGTATTATGTGAGGGATGCTGGGTTGGGAGTAGCTAGTTTGGAGGAGATATGTGATAATGACAAGGTGGATGAGATGCTGGATGACATTGCCAATAAAGATCAGAACATAGTAAACCTGACAATAGTTAGGGGTAGTGAGCCCAGACCTGCAGATATAAACAGAGATTATATTTGTGATCAACAAGTTCCTTATAGGCAATGTTGAGAGAGCACAGATATGAGGTGAATGATGTTGGGGTGTTGTACAAGTCACCATCCAAAGTATCAAAAAGAGATGCAGAGTTGAGGAGCCCGAACTAATCCGTTTTTCTCCACACAAAGAGCCACAATGTTGATATGGAGCAAGGCAATGAAGCGATGTTGATATTGAGCACGGCAATGGAGATGATGTTGACATGGAGCAACAGGAGTTAGAAAGAAGTATGGAGCTTAGAAGGAGATCAAAATTCAGAGATTTAAACAAGATCGAAGAATGTTGAGAGGGTGCAGCAAAGTGAAAAGAAAACTTCCTATGCTACTAACTGAAGATGACTCTGACTTGGAGGAAGATGAGGATTTCATGGCTAGGATGGCTGAGCTAAAGAGGCAGAGAGAGGACCCACTCTTACATTTTGAAGGTGACACAGATGTAGATGAACCTTATGAGATACAAGAGGAAGTGCATGAGGAAAATGCAGAGCAAGAGGAGCATGGAGATCATGAGGAACTTGAAAAGGAGGTCTTACCACAGGGGCAAAAGAGGAAGAAGTTGAAAGTAAGAAAGGGGCCAACCACAAGATCACATGCTAGTTTGGAGCAACAGTTTGAGGATGTTTGGGTACCATCATCTGATGAGGATCCAGATCCTGGTGATTTGAAGGAGGAGCAAGATGATGGGGCTGTACCCTCAGCATTTGTGCTAGGCAAGAAGTCTAGGGCTAAAAACCCAAACCAAGGGTATGGTATCATGAGGATAGAGAGAGCCCAGAGCTGCAGCTTGCTAAGAAGTTATGCTTTTATAATGTGTACCAATTTAGAAGGGCACTTTCACTTTCCACATAGCACGTAATGTAAACTATCGGTTTCATGGGAACTGCAATGACAGAATTATAGCTGTGTGCACACATGAAGACTGCCCTTTCTTCATTGCAGCTTCTGTGGTGGGAAAAGAGAAAACTTTCTGCATTAGGAAAACTAATTTGTTGCACACATGTCCAGCTGTAGCAGAGAGCACCAAGGTGACTACAAAGTGGGTTACAATGAAGTTTTAGAAGAAATAAGAACATACTTGAACACACCAATATGTACAATAATGCAAAATCTGAAGAGCAAGTATGGAGTTGAGATCATCACTCATATGGCCTACAGGGCTAAGAACAATGCTATTAAGGTGGTGCAAGGAGATCAGAGGGGGCAATACACCAGGATAAGGGATTACTTGCAGGCTGTGATAGACACCAATCCAGGTAGTAGGTGCATTGTCACTACTAAGTTCCTAAAAGACCATCCAAGCATCAGTCCAAGGTTCAATGGTTTGTTCATATGTTTGAATGCTTGCAAGGAGGGATTTCTGAATGGATGCAGGCCATTCATAGGTGACTACTAAACTGTGTTATATATGACATAAATGTGGTGCACCATACTTTGTTTATAACATATCTTGTGTGCCATTGCAGTGTGGATGGATGTTTCATCAAGCTCTCACTGGCCAACAAACCTTGCTGCCACAGGAAGGATGGGAATAATAACATCTATCCCATTGCCTTTGGAGTTTTGGACAAAGAAGACACAAAGAGTTGGACCTGGTTTCTCACAGTAACTCAAGGTAGCTATTGGTGGAGAATCGAGATTTGGTTTTACACCATAATCTCCGATAGATGTAAGGTAATATATAATTTGCTTAGTATTCATTGGTCATTACTAGTTCATATAAGTATTTCATAGTAATTGCTAGAAGTAGTTAATATTTTCATTGCTCATTACTAGTTGTTATAAGTAGTTCATACTAATTGGTAGAAGTAGTTAAATTTTTTCTTATTAGTAAGTTTGGTAATTTCTCCAAATAGGGTCTTCTAAAAGCTGTGAGTCAAGTTTTCCCTAATTGCCTCCAAAGATTCTGCCTTAGACACATCTACCAAAATTTCGAGACCTGCTGGTTTTAGGGGTCGAATTAAAGAAGTTCATGGATAAGGCAAGTTACTCCTATACCTAACATGGCCATCTTGCTGCAATGGATGCTCTTAAAGTAGAGTGTAAGGCTGCCTGGACTTGGATAAATAAAATTCCTAGCATGCTTAGGCTAGATATGCCATGGACTTCAACTGCAAAACTGACCTAGTTGTCAACAATATTAGTGAGGTGTTCAACAAGATGATATTAGATGAGGGGTAAAACCAATAAAGACCATGGTAGATGGAATCAGACTAAGTTGACGGTCAGGTTCAATACAAATAGGAGTAAGACAGAAGTTAGCCAAGGGGAAATATGTCCAACATATGTTGAGTTACTTGAAGAAGCAAAGAAACACTCTAGGAACCTGTCACATTGATGGCTGCGCCAAATATTTACCAAGTGACAAGCAATGAGAATACCTATGCAGCTTAACTTGTAGCACAAGACATGTGGGTGCGTAAATGGATATGACTGCAGTGCATGCAATCATGCAACTGCTATTACCAAAGCCAAATTAAGGCCTCAAGATTTTGTGCATGACTTCTTCAAAAGCCTATGTATCCGCTGCATACAGCCCCATCATATTTCCCAGACTGGACCTCGACCTCCGCCTAAGACCAAGACTAGAGATATAGAACCCCGGTTTTCAAGGATAAACCAGGGAAGAAGCAAACCAAAAGGAGAAGGAGCCAGTTTGAGCCACCAGCACCTAAAGATACATCTAGGATGGCATCAATTACAAGCAGCAATTTGCAATCTTGTGGGTCACAGATACACATCTTGTCACAAAACACTAAAGCCAGCTCTAGCAATGAGAAAGAACAGGCATGAGGTTAGTCTCTATTTGCATACTTGCTGTCATCTATTTCTATTTTGTACCACTTTGAATGTATTAACTTGCTACCATTTTCAAATGCAGCCAAACAGGACAGAGGAGGGTACCACATCTACTACTGCAGCTTCATCTGTTGCAGCTCCAGCAAATAGGACACCACCAATGGCAAGCAGACAAGAGTCCAAAGAAGCAGGCCAAGCAGCAAAGAGCTCCAAAGAAGGCCAAGCAGCTCAAAGCTCCAGCCTAGGAGGCCAAGCAGCCAAAGCTCCAGCTAGGAGGCCAAGCAGCTCAGCAACTCCAGCTAGGACATCCTTCTTGGCACCAAGACAGAGGAAGAAACCATCAAGGCTGAAGTATTACTTTTATGCTTCAGGGAACTAATGTGCTTTGGAAAAACTGATGATGATGTGATCAGACAAAACTGCTAATTGCTATGATCTATTTTGGGAACTTATGTTGATTTGATGTTATGGTACTGTAATAACTACTATTGATAGTCCAGCTTTTATGAGAATTATGCACTATGATGTTGTTCTTGCTGTTATGATGTTCAATTTGATGATCAATATGATGGTCTGGCTGCTACCATGTTCAATTTGATCCATATGATGGTCTTGCTGTTAGAAAATTAAACACTTGTTGATGATGGTCTTGCTGTTAGGAAAATTAAACACTTGTTGATGATGGTCTTGCTCTTAGGAAAATTAAACACTTGTTGATGATGGTCTTGCTATTAGGAAAATTAAACACTTGTTGATGATGGTTGTCAAGGTGCCCCTAGGGCCATTCTGTCGATGAATCGATGACATGAGGGTCAAGGTACCAATAGGGCCATTCTGTCGATGAATCGATGAAATGGTGGTCAAGGTACCCCTAGGGCCATTCTGTCGATGAATCGATGACATGAGGGTCAAGGTACCCCTAGGGCCATTCTATTGATGAATCGATGAAATGCTGGTCAAGGTACCCCTAGGGCCAATCTGTCGATGAATCGATGACATGAGGGTCAAGGTGCCCATAGGGCCATTCTGTGATGAATCGATGAAATGGTGGTCAAGGTACCCTAGGGCCATTTGTTGAAATATGCCCTAAAGGCAATAATAAATTAAGTTATTATTATATTTCCTTGTTCATGATAATCGCTTATTATCCATGCTATAATTGTATTGATAGGAAACTCAGATACATGTGTGGGTACATAGACAACACCATGTCCCTAGTAAGCCTCTAGTTGACTAGCTCGTTGATCAATAGATGGTTACAGCTTCTCGACCATGGACATTGGATGTCGTTGATAACGGATCACATCATTAGCGAATGATGTGATGGACAAGACCCAATCCTAAGCCTAGCACAAAGATCGTAGTTCAGATGCTAAAGCTTTTCTAATGTCAAGTATCATTTCCTTAGACCATGAGATTGTGCAACCGGATACCGTAGGAATGCTTTGGGTGTACCAAACGCCACAACGAATCGGGTGGCTATAAAGGTGCACTATGTATCTCCGAAAGTGTCTGCTGGTTGGCACGAATCGAGATCGATTTGTCACCCGTAAACGGAGAGGTATCTCCGCCCACTCGGTAGGACATCATCATAATGTGCACAATGTGACCAAGGGGTTGATCACGGATGATGTGTTACGGAACGAGTAAAGAGACTTGCCGGTAACGAGATTGAACAAGGTATCGGATACCGACGATCGAATCTCGGCAAGTACAATACCGCGAGACAAAGGGAATTGTATACGGATCGATTGAGTCCTTGACATCGTGGTTCATCCGATGAGATCATCGTGGAACATGTGGGAGCCAACATGGGTATCCAGATCCCGCTGTTGGTTATTGACCGAGAACGCCTCGGTCATGTTCAGATGGTTCCCGAACCCGTAGGGTCTACACACTTAAGGTCTGATGACGCTAGGCTTATAAAGGAAGTTTGTATGTGGTTACCGAATGTTGTTCGAGTCCTGGATGAGATCCCTGACGTCACGAGGAGTTCCGGAATGGTCCGGAGGTAAAGATTTATATATGGAAGTCCTGTTTTGGTCACCGAAAAGTTTCGGTGATATCGGAATGTACCGGACCACCGGAGGGTCCCGGGTCCACCAAGTGGGGCCACCAGCCCCGGAGGGCTGCATGGGCCAAGTGTGGAGGTGACCAGCCCTGTGTGGGCTGGTGCGCCCCACAAGGGCCCAAGGCGCAGGGAAGAGTGGGAGGGGCAAACCCTAGGGCAGATGGGCCCAAGGCCCACCCCTGTGCGCCTCTCTCTCCCTCTCGCCGCCACCCAGATGGGATCTAGGGCTGCCGCCACCCCGGGAGGAACCCCAGAGGGGCGCAGCCCTCCCTCCCCTATATATAGTTGAGGTCTAGGGCTGCCCAACACATGAGTTTCTTCCTCTTGGCGCAGCCCTACCTCTCTCCCTCCTCCTCTCTCAAGGTGCTTGGCGGCCTCGCAGATTGCCACGCCTCCATCACCACCACGCCTGCAGTGCTGCTGCTGGACGGAGTCTTCTCAACCTCTCCTCTCTCCTTGCTGGATCAAGGCATGGGAGACGCCACCGGTTGTACGTGTGTTGAACGCGGAGGTGCCGTCTGCTCGCACTAGGATCTCCGTGATTTGGATCACGACGAGCACGACTCCTTCAACCCCGCTCTCTTGAACGCTTCCGCTTAGCGATCTACAAGGGTATGTAGATGCACCTCCTTCCCTCGCTGCTGGTTTCTCCATAGATAGATCTTGGTGACACGAGGAAAATTTTGAATTTCTGCCACGCTCCCCAACAAAGGGCATCATGAGCTAGGTCTATTGCGTAGATTCTTTGCACGAGTAGAACACAAAGTAGTTGTGGGCGTTGATTTTGTTCAATATGCTTACCGCTACTAGTCCAATCTTGTTTCAACGGTATTGTGGGATGAAGCGCCCGACCGACCTTACACGCATACACTTACGTGAGACAAAGTTCCACCGACCGACATGCACTTGGTGCATAAGGTGGCTAGCGGGTGCCGCCTCCCACTTTAGTCGGAACGGATTCGATGAAAAGGGTCCTTATGAAGGGTAAATAGCAATTGGCATATCACGCTGTGGTTTTATGAGGTAAGAAACGTTTGCTAGAAACCCATAGCAGCCACGTGAAACATGCAAACAACAATTAGAGGACGCCTAACTTGTTTTTGCAGGGTATGCTATGTGATGTGATATGGCCAAGAAGAATGTGATGAATGATATGTGATGTATGAGATTGATCATGTTCTTGTAATAGGAATCACGACTTGCATGTCGATGAGTATGACAACCGCAGGAGCCATAGGAGTTGTCTTAATTTATTGTATGACCTGCGTGTCATTAAACAACGCCATGTAATTACTTTACTTTATTGCTAACTAGTAGCCATAGTAGTAGAAGTAATAGTTGGCGAGACAACTTCATGAAGACACGATGATGGAGATCATGATGATGGAGATCATGGTGTCCGGTGACGATGATGATCATGGAGCCTCAAGATGGAGATCAAAGGAGCAAAATGATATTGGCCATATCATGTCACTATTTGATTGCATGTGATGTTTATCATGCTTATGCATCTTATTTGCTTAGAACGACGGTAGTAAATAAGATGATCCTCATTAAAATTTCAAGAAAGTGTTCCCTAACTGCACCATTGCGAAAGTTCATCGCTTCAAGCACCACGTGATGATCGGGTGTGATAGATTCTTACGCTCACATACAACGGTGTAAGCCAGATTTACACACGCTAAACACTTAGGTTAACTTGACGAGCCTAGCATGTACAGCATGGCCTCGGAACACAAGAGACCGAAAGGTCGAGCATGAGTCGTATGGAGGATACGATCAACATGAAGATGTTCACCGATGATGACTAGTCCGTCTCACGTGATGATCGGACACGTCCTAGTTGACTCGGATCATGTAATCACTTAGATGACTAGAGGGATGTCTATCTGAGTGGGAGTTCATGAGATGAACTTAATTATCCTGAACATAGTCAAAACATTTTTGCAAATTATGTCGTGGCTCGCGCTTTAGTTCTACTATTTTAGATACGTTCCTAGAGAAAATTCAGTTGAAAGTTGATAGTAGCGATTATGCGGACTAGGTCCGTAAACTGAGGATTTTCCTCGTTGCTTCGTAGAAGGCTTATGTCCTTAATGCACCGCCGTGTGCTGAACCCCAAACGCCGCTTGTGGATGTTGCGAACATCTGACATACACGTTTTCATGACTACGTGATAGTTCAGTGCGTAATGTTAAACGGTTTAGAATTGAGGCAGCGAAGACATTTTTGAAATGTCGTAGAACATATGAGATGTTTCAAGAGCTGAAATTGGGATTTCAGGCTCGTGCCCACATCAATAGGTATAAGACCTCCGACGAGTTTCTTAGCCTGCAAACTAAGGGAGAAAAGATCAATCATTGAGCTTGTGCTCAGATTGTCTGAGTACAACAATCACTTGAATTGAGTGGGAGTTGATCTTCCAGATGAGATAGTGATTTTCTCCAAAGTCATTGCCACCAAGCTACTAGAGCTTCGTGATGAACTATAACATGTCAGGGATAGATACGATGATCCTTGAAATATTCGCGATGTTTGACACCGCGAAAGTACAAATCAAGAAGGAGCATCAATTGTCGATGGTTAGTGAAACCACTAGTTTCAAGAAGGGCAAGGGCAAGAAGGGATACTTCATGAAACGGCAAATCAGCTGCTGCTCTAGTGGAGAAACCCGAGGTTGAACCCAAACCCGAGACTAAGTGCTTCTGTAATAAGGGGAACAGTCACGGAAGCAGAATTACCCTAGATACTTGGTAGATGAGAAGGTCGGCAAGGTCGATAGAAGTATATTGGATATACATTATGTTAATATGTACTCTACTAGTACTCCTAGTAGCACCAGGGTATTAGATACTGGTTCGGTTGCTAAGTGTTAGTAACTCGAAATAAAAGGCTACGGAGTAGACGGAGACTAGCTAAAGGTGAGCTAGCGTTATGTGTTGGAAGTTTTCCAAGCTTGATGTGATCAAGCATCGCACGCTCCCTCTACCATCGAGATTGGTGTTAAACCTAAATAATTGTTATTTGGTGTTTGCATTGAGCATAGACATGATTGGATTATGTCTATCGCAATACGGTTATTCATTTAAGGAGAATAATGGTTACTCTGTTTATTTGAATTACCTTCAATGGTCTTACACCCAAAATGAATGGTTTATTGAATCTCGATCGTAGTGATACACATGTTAATGCCAAAAGATATAAGATAGTAATGATAGTACCACCTACTTGTGGCACTGCCATGTAAGTCATATTGGTATAAAACGCATGAAGAAGCTCCATGTTGATGGATCTTTGACTCACTCTTTTTGAAAAGTTTGAGACATGCTAACCATGTCTATTGGTGTATATGCATGAAGAAACTCCATGCAAATGGACCGCTTGGACTCACTTGATTTTGAATCACTTGAGATATGCAAATCATACCACATGGGCAAGATGACCGAAAGCCTCGCTTTTAGTAAAATGGAACAAGAAAGCAACTTGTTGGAAGTAATACATTTTGATGTGTGCAGTCCAATGAGTGCCGAGGCACGCAAAGGGATATCGTTATGTTCTTACTTCACGGATGATTTGAGTAGATACTGAGTATATTTACTTGATGAAACACAAGTCTGAATTATTGAATGGTTCAAGTAATTTTAGAGTGAAGTTGAAGATCATCGTGACAAGAGGATAAAATGTCTATGATATGATCATAGAGATGAGTATCTGAGTTACGAGCTTTGGCACGCAATTAAGACATTGTGGAAATTGTTTCACAATTAATACCGCCTGGAACACCATAGTGTGATGGTGTGTCCGAACATCATAGTTGCACCCTATTGGATATGGTGCGTACCATGATGTCTCTTATCAAATTACCACTATCGCTCATGGGTTAGGCATTAGAGACAACCGCACTCACTTTAATAGGGCACCACGTAATTCGCTGAGACGACACCGCTTGAACTATGGTTTGGAGAAACCTGTTGTTGTTTCTTAAAAGTTTGGGGCTGCGACGCTTATGTGAAAAAGTTTCATCGTTGATAAGCTCGAACCCAAAGCGGATAAATGCATCTTCATAGGACACCCAAAACAGTTGGGTATACCTCCTATCTCAGATCCGAAGCAAAAGGGATTGTTTCTAGAATCAGGTCCTTTCTCGAGGAAAAGTTTCTCTCGAAGAATTGAGGGGAGGATGGTGGAGACTTGATGAGGTTATTGAACCGCTACTTCAACCAAGTGTAGCAGGCACAGAAGTTGTTCCTATGGCGCCTACACCAATTGAAGTAGAAGCTATGATAGTGATCATGAAGTTTCGATCAAGTCACTACTGCACTGAGGGTGACAAGGATGCGATTACTTCAGAGTGGTACAAGAATCCTGTCTTGAAGGTCATGTTGCTAGACAACAATGAACCTACGAGCTATGGAGAAGCGATGGTGGGCCCATATTCCACAAATGGTTAGAAGCCATGAATCCGAGAGAGGATCCATGTATTTGGAAGAAATGGACTTTGGTGGATTGGTCGATGATCGGCAAGCCATTGAGATAAATGGATTTAAGAAGAAGACGGACGTGATGGTAATGTCACCATTATGAAGCTCGACTTGTGGAAAGAGTTTTCCGAAGTTCAAGGAGTTGACTACGAGATTTTCTCATCCGAGCGATGCTTAAGTCCGCTTGGAATTGTTAGCATTAGCTGCATTTATGAAATCTTGCATATGGATGTCAAAACAGTTTTCTTACCAGCTTTATTTGAGGAAAGGTTGTATGTGATACAATCGAAAAGTTTTGTCAATCCTAAGGATGCTAAAAGGTATGCTAAGCTCCAGCAATCCTTCTAAGGACTAGAGCAAGCATCTCGAGTTGGAATGTACGCTTTGATGAGATGATTAAAGATTTTGGGTTTATACAAAGTTTATGAGAAACTTGCATTTCCAAAGAAGTGAGTGGGAGCACTATAGAATTTCTGATAAGTATATGTTGTAAACATATTGTTGATCAGAAATGATGTAGAATTTCTAGAAAGCATATAGGGTTATTTGAAAAGTGTTTTCAATAGAAAACCTGGATTAAGCTGCTTGAACATTGAGCATCAAGATCTATGAGGATAGATCAAAAACGCTTAATGGTACTTTCAAATGAGCACATACCTTGACATGATCTTGAAGGTATTCAAGATGGATCAGTCAAAGTAGGAGTTCTTGCCTGAGTTGTAAGGTATGAAGTTAAGACTTAAAGCTCGACCATAGTAGAATAGAGAGAAAGGATGAAGGTCATCCCTTATGCTTAGACATAGGCTCCATAGTATGCTATGTTGTGTACCGCACCTGATGTGTGCCTTGCCACATGTCTGGCAAGAGGGTACAAAGGTGATCAAGGATGGATCATTGACAGCGGTCAAAATTGTCATTAGAGGAATAAGGATATGTTTCTCGATTATGGAGGTGATAAAGAGTTCGACGTAAAGGGTTACGTCGATGCAAGCTTTAACACCTATCCGAATGACTCTGAGTAGCAAACAAGATACGTATAGTGGAACAACCATTTGGAATAGCTCCAAGTGGAGCGTGGAAGCAATATTTACAATATGACATAGAGATTTGCAAAGTACATACGGATCTGAATGTTGCAGACCCATTGACTAAAACTTCTCTCACAAGCAAAACATGATCAAACCCCAGAACTCATTGAGTCTTAATCACATGATGATGTGAACTAGTTTATTGACACTAGTAAACTCTTTGGATGTTGGTCACATGGCGATGTGACCTGTGAGTGTTAATCACATGGTGATGTGAACTAGATTATTGACTCTAGTGCAAGTGGGAGACTATTGGAAATATGCCCTAGAGGCAATAATAAATTAAGTTATTATTATATTTCCTTGTTCATGATAATCGTTTATTATCCATGCTATAATTGTATTGATAGGAAACTCAGATACATGTGTGGGTACATAGACAACACCATGTCCCTAGTAAGCCTCTAGTTGACTAGCTCGTTGATCAATAGATGGTTACAGTTTCCACCATGGACATTGGATGTCGTTGATAACGGATCACATCATTAGCGAATGATGTGATGGACAAGACCCAATCCTAAGCCTAGCACAAAGATCGTAGTTCAGATGCTAAAGCTTTTCTAATGTCAAGTATCATTTCCTTAGACCATGAGATTGTGCAACTCACGGATACCGAGGGAATGCTTTGGTGTACCAAACGCCACAACGTAATTGGGTGGCTATAAAGGTGCACTACAGGTATCTCCGAAAGTGTCTGGGTTGGCACGAATCGAGACTGGATTTGTCACCCGTAAACGGAGAGGTATCTCTCGCCCACTCGACAGGACATCATCATAATGTGCACAATGTGACCAAGGGGTTGATCACGGATGATGTGTTACGGAACGAGTAAAGAGAATTGCCGGTAACGAGATTGAACAAGGTATCGGATACCGACGATCGAATCTCGCAAGTACAATACCGCTAGACAAAGGGAATTGTATACGGATCGATTGAGTCCTTGACATCGTGGTTCATCCGATGAGATCATCGTGGAACATGTGGGAGCCAACATGGGTATCCAGATCCCGCTGTTGGTTATTGACCGAGAACGCCTCGGCCATGTTCAAGATGGTTCCCAACCCGTAGGGTCTACACACTTAAGGTTCATGACGCTAGGGTTATAAAGGAAGTTTGTATGTGGTTACCGAATGTTGTTCGAGTCCCTGATGAGATCCCGACGTCACGAGGAGTTCCGGAATGGTCCGGAGGTAAAGATTTATATATGGAAGTCCTATTTTGGTCACCGAAAAGTTTCGGTGATATCGGTAATGTACGACCACCGGAGGGTCCCGGGGTCCACTGTGTGGGGCCACCAGCCCTGAGGGCTGCATGGGCCAAGTGTGGAGGGGACCAGCCCAGTGGGCTGGTGCGCCCAACAAGGCCCAAGGCGCAGGAAGAGTGGAGGGGGGCAAACCCTAGGCAGATGGGCCCTAAGGCCCACCCCAGTGCGCCCCTCTCCCCCTCTGCCGCCACCCAGATGGGATCCGGGGTGCCGCCACCCCGGGAGGGAACCCTAGAGGGGCGCAGCCCCTCCTCCCCTATATATAGTTGAGGTCTAGGGCTGCCCAACACATGAGTTTTCACCTCTGGCGCAGCCCTACCTCTCTCCCTCCTCCTCTCTCGCGGTGCTTGGCGGCCCTCGCAGATTGCCACGCCTCCATCACCACCACGCCTGCTGTGCTGCTGCTGGATGGAGTCTTCTCAACCTCTCCTCTCTCCTTGCTGGATCAAGGCACGGAGACGCCACCGGCTGTACGTGTGTTGAACGCGAGGTGCCGTCTGCTCGCACTAGGATCTCCGGTGATTTGGATCACGACGAGTACGACTCCTTCAACCCCGCTCTCTTGAACGCTCGCTTAGCGATCTACAAGGGTATGTAGATGCACTCTCCTTCCCTCGCTGTTGGTTTCTCCATAGATAGATCTTGGTGACACGAGGAAAATTTTGAATTTCTGCTACGCTCCCAACAATTTGACTCACATTCATTAATGTTCATCAAGGTTGATCCAACAATGGATCACAACGCATATACTTAAATTATTGGGTTCACTAATTCAAACTACAAGACTAAATAGATGATTATCATCTACATTACAACACCGCTGATCCAACACCTTGGCTCACAAAACATATAGTTAAAGTAGTTGAGGACCAAGTTCATACTAAAGTTTTGCATAGAAGACTATCATCTACATACGTATAGATTATTATCATACTAGAAGACACCCTTTACTCATCTAAGATGGCCTTCACCTCAAGCTTCGCTTATCTTCTCCTCGCACTTTTGAAGCTCAGAATGTGATGCTGCAATTTGCCCTCTTCTCGTCAGCCTTTTCCTTCTCCTTCAAATGATTGAACTTCAAGTTCCTAATCACATTGGCTTGAGCACCGTTAGGTTCACTAGAGTCTCATACTTTGCAGCAGCTTCTTCTTCTCCTCCTCTTTCTTTGACACCGCGCCTTCAAGTTGCCCACTACAGCTTAGCTCAAGAATCTTCAAATCAACATATTCCTTCCGCTTTTTCTCGATTGTTTAACTCCACACCCTTTTACATCGGGCATCCAAGAGAGCATTGACATCAGCATACAAACCGTCATAGTCCTCCTGTTCTTCTTCTTCTCCTCCTCTTTCTTTGCCACTCGACTTCAAGTTGCCCACTAACGCTTCTAGCTCGCAATCTTCACATCAAGACATTGCTTCTTCTCCTTCTCGATTGCTCAACTCTAGACCCTCCGCTCTCGGGCATCCAAGAGAGCATTGACATCAGCATACGACCGGCCATAATTCCTCAGAGTTTCTTCTTCTTCTCAGTTGTGGATTACAAAGGAACTCCAGATTGTCATTGGTCCCACCGACTTACTCTCCTCATACATATCCCATAACTTGGCCAATGCCTTCTCCATTGAGTCTGGCCATTCAAAATCAATCCACTGAACTACTCCACGGTTTATGCCTTCCTGTAAAATAAACAATAAAACGCTCCATTAAAACAATAAAGAATCATCTAAGTGAGTAGGCTGAAGACCACTGTTAAGTGCCATACTCCATAAGCTAACATGTTCAGGGGGTCTAATATGTGTAACAAACATATCACACAACAAACAAATAAACAATGACCACTGTTACACAAGTAATTAAGCACTGACCATAATAAACAATGACAACCATCCACTCACTGGATAAAACAAGTTAAATAAAGACTAAGCACTTAACCAAGCTTAACAACTTGATAAACAAAGCAGTAATCACTAACCACAATAAACAATGTGTACCATCTGATGACAAGGCATGTCAGGTAAAGGTAAATAAATACCAAACTTAGCACATTCAGCAATGAACACCTTCACTTATAAAGGATCATACCTTCTTAGCACATCCTAGAAACCTCCTGCCTGTGTGCATCCCTTCAAATGCAATTCTGCTGCCATTACCCGCCGTGTTCGCAGACAAAACATTCACATCCACATCTGCTGCCATTGAAATTGATCGCATCGTAGCGGAAGCTGCGGAGGAGCAAGCAAAGATAAACCTAGGTTCAGCTCGAGCTCATTCACAAAATCCCCAAATCACTAACCCTAACCATAACTCTAGTTGTAGCAAACTGACTTGATGATGCCATCAGGAGGAGGAGATGTTCATGACTGAATCCTCATCGTCTCTGCCGCCCACGCACACCATGACCACGGTGGAGCAGCAGAACGGCACCGCGCTAGGGCGGCGCTTGGGAGAAGAACAAAGTGAGGAGAGGAGAGCAGAGTGACGAGAGGAGAGGGCGAGGCAGATGAGAGAGTTGAGCTGGTTTCTATCGGCGCAATGGCGGTCACTGTAGCGCCTTTAGACGGTGTCACCGCGTCGTGAGCCACGCCGACAAGACAGGTCCCACCTGTTATAATAGTGCTTAAACCGCCTCAACAAGAGGTTTGGTGCTTCGCAGAAGATTAGAAAAAATCAGTGTTTTCTCGCAGCAAAATGTAGAAGAGTGTTTCCTACAAACCTGAGCTTAAATGTGGTGGTTTTCTCAATTCACTCCAATGCAGTAGTCGAAGGCGCCGCTAAAGCCTCAGCAGCAGAAGATCAAGCCCGCAGACAACATCGCCGAGCTCCCAAGACAGGCAGTCTCGGAGCCCCTCCACCTCAGAGGCGCCTAAACCGCCGAAGACCCGAGCCTCAATAAAGGTGCACAGCTGCTCGCCAAACACCCGTGTACATCGTCAAGACTGTTACAGACGCGAGGGTGTGATACCCTATGCCTCGTGCCTCGCCGCGCCTGGTAGCCTCATGCAAGCTACGACACTACCTGTGGCCACCCCATCAAGGTCGCCTCTGCCTACCCATTGGGAGAGGGTGCTCAGAGCCCCAACTCAGCCGGAAGGGTCGCTGAGTGTAACATCGAAATAAGCATTCCAGCCGGAGTTCAGCACTACCCGGTCATCAAGGGGTCGCGCTTGCTGATTTTGTGGCAGATGATGGAGATCATGGTGTCGCCGGTGACGATGATGATCATGGAGCCCGAGGAGATCAAAGGAGCAAAATGATATTGGCCATATCATGTCACTATTTGATTGCATGGATGTTTATCATGTTTATCATCTTATTTGCTTAGAACGACGGAGTAAATAAGATGATCCTCATTAAAATTTCAAGAAAGTGTCCCCTAACTGCACCGCTAAAAGTTCGGCTTCAAGCACCACGGATGATCGGGTGATAGATTCTACGCTCACATACAACGGTGTGCCAGATTTACACACGAAAACACTTAGGTTAACTTGACGAGCCTAGCATGTAACATGGCCTCGAAACAAGAGACCGAAAGGGAGCATGAGTCGATGGTAGATAGATCAACATGAAGATGTTCACCGATGATGACTAGTCCTCCGTGATGATCGGACACGCCTAGTTGACTGGATCATGTAATCACTTAGATGACTAGAGGATGTCTATTCGAGTGGGAGTTCATGATGAACTTAATTATCCTAACATAGTCAAAAGATCTTTGCAAATTATGTCGAAGCTCCGCTTTAGTTCCACTGCTTAGATATGTTCCAGAGAAAATATAGTTGAAAGTTGAAAGGATTATGCGAAGAAGAAAGCTTATGTCCTTAATGCACCGCCCAGTGTAAACCCAAACGCCCCGTGGATGTTGGTAACATCGGACATACACGCTTTGATAACTACTGATAGTTCGTTAAACGGTTTAGAGTTGAGGCACCAAAGACGCCCCGCGAACATATGAGATGTTTGAGGGCTGAAATTGGGATTTGTGTGCCCACGCCAAGAGGTATAAGACCCCACATTTTCTTCCTCAAACTAAGGGAAAAAGCTCAATTGAGCTTGTGCTCGATTGTCCGAGGCAACAATCACTTGAATCGAGGGGAGTTGATCTTCCGATGAGATAGTGATGCTCCAAAGTCATTGCCACCAAGCTGCTAGAGCTTCGGATGAACTATAACATATCAGGGATAGATATGATGATCCTGAGGTATTCGCAATGTTTGACACGCGAAAGTAGAAATCAAGAAGGAGCATCAATTGTTGATGGTTGGTGAAACCACTAGTTTCAAGAAGGGCAAGGGCAAGAAGGGTACTTCATGAAACGGCAAATCAGTTGTGCCCAGTGAAGAAACCCAAGGTTGAACCCAAACCGAGACTAAGTGCTTTTTAATAAGGGAACACCACGAGCAAATTACCCTAGATACTTGGTAGATGAGAAGGCGGCAAGGTCGATAGAAGTATATTGATATACATTATGTTAATGTGTACTTTACTAGTACCCTAGTAGCACCGGGTATTAGATACCGTTCTTGCTAAGGTTAGTAATCAAATAAAAGGCTACGAATAAACGGAGACTAGCTAAAGGTGAGTGAATTGTGTTGGGAAGTTTGATGTGATCAACATCCGCCCCTCTACCATCAAGATTAGTATTAAACCAAATAATTGTCATTTGGTGTTTATGCGAGCATAGACATGATTGATTATGTCTATCGCAATAGGTTATTCATTTGGAGAATAATGGTTACCTATTTATTTGAATAATACCTTCAATGGTCTTGCACCTAAAGAATGGTTTATTGAATCTCGATAGTGATACAATTTTCATGCCAAAGATATAAGATAGTAATGATAGTACCACTTACTTGTGGAATGCCATGTAAGTCATATTGGTTAAAACGCATGAAGAAGCTCCATGTTGATGGATCTTTGACTCACTTTTTTGAAAGTTTGAGACATGAACCATGTCTATTGGTGTATACGCATGAAGAAACTCCATGCGATGGATCGTTGGACTCACTTGATTTTGAATCACTTGAGATATGCAAATCATACCACATGGGCAAGATGACCAAAAGCCTGTTTTAGAAGATGGAACAAGATAGCAACTTGTTGGAAGTAAACATTTTGATTGTGCAGTCCAATGAGTGCCGAGGCATGCAAAGGAATATCGTATGTTTTCTTCAAACGATG